>BQKN01065888.1:933604-968360 GCA_022839385.1 Asparagus kiusianus | reverse complement strand
TCTGAATTAGCGTAAACTGAATAAAATATGATGATATCTCAATGAGATCTACGATGCCAAGTCCCTCTAGAGTAGAATCGGGTATATTGATCCCTATCAGCGATCGTGAGTTCTGTTACATGGTAGCACCGACGAGACGGCATGAGGCTAGATAGTTGCGAAACTTAGAAGCACAAAGGGTCCTGCTGCAGCTACATAACAGAGGTGGGGCTACTGTAGTGTCGGTTGCTGGAATCAAATAAAAGAGGAGAGAAGAAATGAGCCGTTAAGGGATAGGGATAGGATTTAGCCTCACATCAATATGCAAATTACGTGCATTCCAGTGGATTTTCTTTGTAAAATAAATTTAAACTCTATTAAAATCTGAAAATCATGAAGTACTTATGGACTAAAAACTCAAATTCAAATTTCAAGTCAAGTAACTTATCTTAATTTGAAAGGTTTTATCTATATTAGCCCCTTAAATTATCACTATTTTGATATTAGTACCCCAAATCTTCATATTTTGGTCGTAGTCCCCCAAATTGCATTAGTTTGTTGATATTAGTCCATGTGGTTAGGTGGTGTTATAAATGAAGGGGAATATTCGGTTAAGTTTAACTTTTTACTAGAAAGGACAATTGTACTTCTCAGATCCAATATCCAAATTCACTTAAATGTTAAACTTAAACACAATAAGATCCTTAAACCTGAACCTGTTTCACATCTTTCTTTCTCCAACGGTCCATTTAACCCAACTCTCTTCTTTTCTGGCCAAAATACTCCAACGTCTCAACCCACATCCCCTTTTCCATCCTCACCTCCTCTCTCTTTTTCTCTAACCTTGAACTCCTCTCTCCTCTCCTTCCTCCTCCCTCTTTCTCCCTCTCAACCTCTCTCCCAACTAACTCGACCTCCTCGTCTTCAAATCCTTTCTTATCGACCCAAGCTCTTCTCTCTCCTCATGGACCTAAGGTTCTGATGACCACTGCAGTTGAGATTTGTAACTGGAAGAGAGAAGGGAAATGAGAGTTTAGTTGGAGATATAGAATGAGGGTGGGCATTTTGGTAAATTGTCAGTCATGGTTTGTCTTAACCTAACCATGGTTGAGGGTTTTGAATGGAATAGTAAAATAGAAGGACTAATATAAACATATTAATGCAATTTAGGGAACTAATATCAAAATATAGAGATTTGGGGAATTAATATCGAAATAGTGATGACATAAGGGACTAATATCGAAAAGCCTTAAATTCAAATATAACTACGAGCCGTAAATTCAAATTTCAAATCTGATAGCTCATTGTAAATTCAAATATTATATTTAATCCTAAATTCAAATCATATATCTAATCCTATATTCAAATAATACATTTAATCCTAAATAATCAAATTCCAATCTAATTCAAAATCGAATATTTTCTTCTGAACTTTCTCCAATGCTAAACAAATATGTAACTTCAATTCCCCAAAGTTGTCTTGTCAACAGATTTAAGCAAATGACTCATGACCCACGTAAATGTACTAGAGCATGGGGGAAAATGAATTGCATTACCATCCATTAGAGGTCATCCATTGTTTTAAAAGATGTCTTCAATTTGTCACGCCTCGAGCCCACGAGCCTGTTGGCTCGATGTAAACCTTAGGACCCACCAAGTGCAATATGTGGTTTGGCTCAATCTACTGCGAAAATTGACTAGTTAATGTTCAACTTGATTCTCAAGACCCATCATTTAAACCCTCTTAAACTCTCATCAATTTCTGGATGTGGGACTATTAATGGGGTATCACAATCTCTCCATTAATACGCAACATCAGCATGACAATCCACACATTCCAGTACCGTCGCTAGGCGATATGGACCTAGAGGTGGCTCCTACGAGCTCTAGAGGTGGCTCTCACCAAGGTTTTAAATGTCGGTTATCGGGGATTTATCGGATGGTCAAAATTCTTATCGGATAGCGAAAATCGGGGATATATCGAGGATAAGTAGTATTTATCGAAGTGATATACTAGCAAATAATAAACAAACATAAGCTTGAAAAAATATAATGTTAGTCAAAATGGAATAATAAACAAGCAAATAATAAGATAACATCAAGAATGAAGAACCATCTACACATCTACATAATTATTGTTTAATCATGAGATTCATAAACTCACTTACTAAGTTGATATTTAATAGTTATGAGTCATTATCAATATCCATAAACAAACATAAACTAATCACCAATCAACCAAGTTCCAAAAGCAACAAATAGTTCATAATTTGTAAACATTCAAAGAGCAAATCCAAAAAAAGCTCTCAAATCCTACTTATCGGCCAATAAAGCTGATATTTAGAGCCTACTTATCAGCTGATAAGTGCTTTTATCGTCGATAACTCGCTGATAAACCTCAAAAAACGATAATCGATTAAAAATCCTAGCTATCTTAGCGGAAAGCTCCCAAATCCAATAACTCGGCGATAATATCGGATTATCGGCCGATATTTAAAACCATGGCTCCCACTATGCTCATGTGATGTAGCAATTAGTTTTGCATAGCATTTAGCTTCATACTTTCGGCTGACTAATTGCTCCGATACCATTTGTCACGCCCCAAGATGCGAGTCCATTAGCGTAATGTTGACCTTGGGACCCACTTAGTGCAACACGAGGTTTGGCTAATATAGCATTTAGTCCTGCATAGCATTTAGCTTCACACTTTCGGCTGACTAATTGCTCAGATGCCATTTGTCACGCCCCAATATGCGAGTCCATTGGCGCAATGTAGACCTTGGGACTCACTTAGTGCAACACGAGGTTTGGATTAATCCACAAAAAAATTTGACTAGTTAATGTTGCACTCGACCCTTAAGACCCATCATTAAACCCTCTTAAACTTTATAAAGTTTTCAATGTGGGACTATTAGTAGGGTATCACACAATTCACCTCCCAGCCTCATCCAAATTCGATTGTAGCTACATCTGATATAAATCTTTGTGAAAGTGACATTGGTGACTCATTCTCAATGTTTTTCAAACAAAATCAAGAGAGTTTTTTCCAAGGGAGTTTTTTCCAACACGGGAAGAATTGAGCAAAAGTATCCAATTTCAGTCTTAACAACATGCAAAATTTTGGGTCAACTTGGAATGTGAATCTGTGTTGGGTACAAACCCAAGAGTAACACACAAATGTATAGCAGATTAAGTAACTTTTGGTGTTTTAATCTTTGGCTAGATATTTCTAGAGGAAGTTATGGGGAAAATACTAGAAGGTACTCAGATGGGAAGAAGTTTATCAGCTTGGTTTCTGTAGCTCTTGCACTTTTAGATGTGTCATCATGATTCAAAAGTCGATGTATGGAATCTTCTCATTCTTGTTTGGTTTGTCTTATTTTCTATGCTTGGTTTCTTCACCTTAGCATGTTTATAAATCAATAAATTTATAGTAGTAATAACGTGACTACAGCTTTGAAACTATTCCATCGCTACTACACCCAAAGATTGTGGCGACGTTGATGAGTGATCAATTTTGATGGAAATCCAAGTGAAAGGACCCACACTTTTGTGTGTCGTAGTAGTTTGAAAGTGTAGTTTAGTTACAATTGTCCATACATTTATGAAGTACAAAATTTTTAGGAAGTGCTTTCTGCTTTCTTCTTTCACTTATGTATCTCTTTGGTGGATTTCATCGAGTAATGAGTTTCTTACAGTGTTGACTGTCTTCTCGAATACTTTTTCCTGGTGACATATCTCTGTAGAGTGGTGACTAAATTACCCCCAAAAAGTCGCATAAGCAAGGGCTTTGTTTTCTCAAATTTATATTTTTCCTCTCCTCTCCAATATAATTCATTTTTTACTTTAATATTTCTGTAATTATTAATTAGTCATTGGTGTTGTTTATCTATCTGACGAGTTTTTGTTGCCATGGAAGATTGAGTACAATACTAGGCATCAATTGTATCATCATTTTTCTGGTTTTGTTGGGTCGTGCTGTGTTTGTGTTTCCTCTCTCCATTCTATCCAACTTTCTCAGCTCAAATGTTGAAGCTGCTCCGGTTACATTCAAACACCAGGTAGCATTTTCTCTTTTTGTAATAAAGTCAATGTTAGTGATTATACACTCAATTTCTTATCTAGTAGAAATTATTTATTTATTTAATTCCACATAAAAGGTTATAATTTGGTGGGCTGGTCTCATGAGGGGAGCTGTTTCGATTGCGCTGGCATTCAATCAGGTACCAAGCATAGCTGCATACAATAGAAGTGGTGCTACGATGTGATTTCCCAGCATTATATTCTTTTTGGCAATAAATATGCAAATTAACTTCCGTATATGTACTTTTTATCCTTCTACAGTTCACATTCTCTGGTGTTACATTGGATCCTGTTCATGCAACAATGGTCACCAGTACTGTTGCTGTTGTGCTTTTTACCACAATGGTAAGGTTGCAAAGTCATGTCATGCATATTTGTGGATGTTCTTTGGGCATTTGCATTTTTATGAATAGCATCATTGAATATTTTGATACATTTGGCACTTGCAATTGGTTAATTCAGTTTCCTACTTCAGATTCATTTTCTATTCCCTTTTTATTGATTTTCTTAGTATTAATAGACCTTTTATGAGCTTTAAATTTAAATGCAGTGTCATACTTTCATGTGTCTATGTGGGTGTTCTTTTTAAATTTGTATTTGTGTTCACCATTGAATATTTTGGTACATTTGGCTCTTAGTTTTGATGTTGTGGTTTATTGTCTACTGCAATTTTATATAGCATATCTTTTTGCTCTTCCATCTTTTGATTGTTTTATCCAGTAGAATTTTTAATGAGTTGAAATGCAAGATCAGAAAGGTCATTTTCTCTCTCCTCCAAATGGCTTTCCAGGAAGCTCCTTTCCCCCACCCTTCTTTTTTTTATACGAGGGAAACCTTGGTGAGGCTCGAGGATCCCAGACCGGAGCCTGAGTTCAATCCCTGAACCCTACCAAGTAAACCCTGAGTGTGTGGGTCCCACCTTTCATTGCTACACTCCAGATTAGGCAGATGGAATTGAACCGAGGACCTGAGGGGTGTTGGCAGTATTACCACCGCGTCCCTTGAAGCGGTGGGTGGGAAGCTCCTCTTTCCTCAGGATAAAAGATCTTAGGATCTGCAGGACAAAAGACCTTGAGTTCTTCTCTCTGCATCCATGAGGCAGGGAGGCCTTTATTAATAGATGGACTCTTTGATTGTCCTTCCACATTTTGGTTTTTTTTTTTCCATAATATTTGGTCCCTTTCTACTTCTTGGTGAAGATGTCTTCTTGTAGTAGATGTACTCTTTGAAACTACCTTCTTTGCTCTTTGGAAAGGTCTTCTTACCGTCTCTAGTTCTTGCCTCCTTTGTGAGGTCTGCTTAATAGATGAACTTTTTGGTCCTTTCATCCCTCTTTGGAAGGGTCTTACAGAGTGTTTGGCCCATTCTTTATTCTTTGATGAGAACATCTTCTTTATAGATGAGCTCTATTGTCTTTCCTCCACTATTTGAGGTCTTCTTTTCCAGGACTTATAAGTTGGCGATGAAAAAGAAATCTTAGACCTGTAGTTTTTTCCCCAAAAGCTTGAGGCGTCTAAGTCTTGGAAGAATGAGAAATCCTATACCTGAAGGTCTCCGTTCGAAAGCTTTGAAAGCACCCTAGCTGCGAGGTCGACCACTGGTGTCATTGATATCACGTCCATAATGCGGTAACGAGATAAAAACCTTGACATGGGACAGCCAAATAGACCCATAGTTGCTAGTAATTTGCCCTTGTCAATACGAAGTGTATCATAAACACTTCATTCATTGATCTGATCGGCCTCGTTGTTGGTCATAGTCTGCATGCTATGAAGGTGAAGTGTGCGTATAAGATGACAAACATGTGTATCTTCCTGGCAAGTTTTTTCCTGAATTGCATATGGGAACTATTTCGACCATCAGATGAGATCCAACTGCTCACAAAAGCATTATCAGTTAGGCCCAAGTCAAGTCGTTAAAAGACTCTGTTTGCCTTAGGGCCACAGTTCCTATTGAAACCAATTGGAATTGAACTCTTCACCAATGTACCTTCGCCCAGGTCTTAGGTCAACTAGGATGCTTTTCTGGGCATCTTAGCTGGATCACGTCCATAGAAGGTCTTAGTCCAACATAAATTCCTGATAACAGCGAAGCACGAAAACTTACCTGAGTTGCGAGCGCGAGAGGATATTAATATTGTACCAAGTGTTCAAGTGTTATTTATAGTATGTTATATGCTATGTAACTTTTCTCATGTAGTATCATTACCTATCTTATTTTCAATGAATACTAATTTCCTGCTGCATTTGTTTCAGGTGTTCGGTATGCTGACAAAACCACTTGTAAGAAATGTAATTCCCCGACATGCACGTGCACATGACACTAACCTTTCCAAGGAAGAAGATATCACCCTCCCTCTTCTCCCCATCGACGATGCTGGTGCTTCTAGCTTTCTGCAAGCGAAGAGAAGCCTAACGATGCTGCTGGAGAGGCCAGCACACACCATTCATGCTTACTGGAGGAAGTTTGATGACACCTACATGAGACCAGTTTTTGGTGGACCTACTTAGCTCCTAAAACTTAATAATAAAATTTTGTAATCTAATGGCGCATCAAAGTGTGTTGTTTTCGTCAATGTTCATATTAGACTTGATCTTTTCGAGAATGCTTTATAATAATAATCACCAGAAAGCTGGTGTATAGATGAGATGTACAGTCATGTAATTTATGCCTACAGGATTTGTTTGCTTAGACTTGCCAGCCTGTAACAGTTTTTTCTGGCGCCTTTGCTTATATGCTACTTCCCGGAGGCGGTTTACCGCAGGTTTGAGTGAGTGCTGGATATGTGGGCAATTGTAATAATTAAGGTTCATATTCACAATCGCTTGCCTTCCTGCTTTCAGCAAAGATGAAAAAAAAATGTTAGCGTAGCAGGAGCTGGGAGGTTTATGGAGAAAGCGTTGAACCTGCTGTTGTATAGTTCTTTATCACGCTATTTAAGCACTTTCTGGATCTGGGATTTGGGTTAGGTGTTTTCTGAGCTCACTCGCTGTCTTTATTTCTGGTGTAACAGGAGATAATGAGCAAAGATGATGACACTGAGCAAATGCTGGTAGTAGCGCAACAGGAAAGAGCGCACGGTAGAACTAGCTTCTTGAAAACTACCAGCTCTTCGACCTCTTCTTGTGACCGGGCTTCATCCAGGCTCCTAATTTGCTCCATCTTATCAAATTATTTGTTCTCTTAAGCTTAACTAGTGAATATGCGTTCTTTTTATATCAGTTCTGCCTTTACAATTACTAATCAATTGACTCTGATTCATGCAGATGCCTTTTGCTTCGTAATCCTTTAGAATTTTCTTTTGACTCCATGTTGAATTTGATTGCGAATTGTACACAGTCACTAGCTAAGCTAATATCAGCTTTCATTGCATTATAATGTGTTCTTCCATAAAATTACAGATATGACCATAAAGAGTATAGCCAGCAAGCAAGTCAGCAGAGCAGACTTCCTCTTGCCTTTGAAGATGGTTGCTGTTGAAATTTTGTCAAAGATCGGTATCACAACTTCTTTCATTTTCTGCCAGTAAAAAAAATTAAGAAGAGAAAAGAGAATTCATTGGCATAAACTTATGTGTAAAGATTTTTTATGCTTGTTTCTTTACCTTCTTGAGGAGTTCCAAGGGAAGCAGTGGCGCAAACAACGCCTTACCATTCCTGTAATATTCATATGTAGCAACTAAATTAGCACAAATGTTCTTCACATGTTATTACTAGCATTCTCTTCTCACCTTAGAAGTATTTTTCCAGTATACATATGAGTGGTGTAGAGACTGCAAGCCGGTCCCAGAGGTATATAGTTGTTCCTCCATTCTACAAGATTTGAAGGAACCAAATAAAATGGTTGGAGATGACTGTACATTTGTATATCATTTCTATGAATGTATTGTGAGTTTTTAGAACAGACCAAAGTTCCATTTTAGGCCAATGTCAGGTACCCCTCCTGTTGTTATCGGTTTCACCACAACCTCCAAATGGTTCGCGATAAATACCATAAGCGATGATAACACTATCGAGCATTGCTACAAAAACATACGCATTCAGGAACTTGTGCTTAGTAATGATTCGCTACGAAGTGTTGAATATAATGTTTACCTGCTTCAGTAAAGATTTGATGATAAAGAGAGTAAAAGGATCATAACGAAAGCCTCTACGGTCATCCCCTATAACTTCAATGAATTCTTGGACGTTTTGATTTTTCATTGAAGAGTAGAGCCATTTGGATGCTTTGTAAAGCCCATTGTTGGGCTCTGAATTTTTATGAGTACAATGAGGCACAAAAGATTTAGAGATGTTGGTCCCCTTCAGTGGATGAAGAAGAGTAATGGATTTGGGAGATGAGATGTTTGTGAAATGTTTGAGGTGAAGATTTGAATATGGTTGGTGTTGGATTATTGTGTTGAGGGTTGTCATGGCTTGGATTAGTGAGATTAAGGGCTTGTGAGTCCCAATTCAAATGAGGTGTGAAGAGGAATAGGGATTGGTTAAGGGTATCAAGGCAGTGGAGTTAGTTGTTGTAAGATTCTCTAGTGAAGAAAGGTATTGTACGTGGTGAAAGCAATGCTTAAAATGAACTAAAAGTCACAGTAAGGAATAAGGAATGAGATCCCATTGATCTGTAGAAGTCTTAGTTCGTCCTCTTTTCTTGTTGATAGTTGAAACTTACAAATTATTTAGAAGTACCAGTTTTCTTTGAGAAAAACAGGAAAAACATTACAAAGGTTTCTTAGTTGGGTTGAATATAGTTAATCTGTCATCTTAATCCTGATATAAACACTCTAAAATTTCTTTCCCACTAGTTTTATTTATTGGTCTGAAACATGTATTTGTTTAATCAATTCATATGCTTCTCGACCTTCGATCTTGTGGCTACTACTGATGGTTAGCAATAAAAAAGCATAATTATATTACTTTTAGTTTTTAGACTAACAACAAAAATCTTGAAAAAAGTGGATTTGAAGTTGAATGACTAATAAGCTAAACGTCAAGAACTGTTTAACGTTTCCTCCCAGAAGATATGACATATCCATTGTGCAATAAAACTAATAGGAAACTTAATTGCAAAGATGATCATGATAATTGGAAAACTTATAGAGGATATCTAGGATTTTAGACATTGTAAATAATTTATTCTTGAGCTATTTTTCATCAGTGTTGAAAATAACAGTAACATATAATTTAATGCTCATTTCTGATTAAAAGTTATACACCATAATGTATATCACAAGTTACTAGTTGTATTATTTTTTAATTTTTAAATAAAATACAAAATATTGGCAATATTTTTAACAAATAAGGTCATCATAATGTTTACAATGTTTACGTATATCATCATGATTTTATGTCGGAGTTTTTTTTCAAAAGAGGCCTTTTTGTTAAATAATTAGCAAAATCAACCATTTTGCTAATTATTTAGCAAAACCGACCTCTTTCTGGTCAATAGGTCAAAAAGAGGTCGGTTTCGTAAAAAAAAGTTTCTGAAACATATAGGACTAGTAGTCTCGTATGTTTAGTAGCTAGTAATTGGCCAAGCTCAAAAAAAACTAGGAGACTATTAGTCCCGTAGGTTTTCTGAACTCCCAAACAAAAACACGGGACTACTACTCGCGTGTAGTAAGCAGAGAGTTGGGCTATATTGCCATGGGCACACCACAAAAGTGCACAGAATATGCGCGGGCTATATTGCTTCATATACATTGCATGGTAGACTTGTTTGGGCTACAAAAATATAACATCAACTTCATATAATTGTTATACCATATAATATTTATATACTTATAAATTTTAAGAAATAAACACTAGATAAAAGCACATTTAATGAATCCACAACATCACAACACAATAGCTACATCATATACATATACATACGACAAAATAATCCAAATATATCAAGTCTATCATATCTATCCATACGACAGATATAGTCTAAGCAAAAAAACTAATAAACTATCACATGCAACCTAAAAGTCTGTTCCCCCCCCCCCCCCGTTGTCTCCCTCTTCGTATCCGCTCCGATCGTCGGCGTCCTCCTTCGATTTGAGCTTATACGTGCGCGCTCTCTGGTTGTGTGTGGGGGCGGTGATGGACCAGCTATCTGTGACGGACCAGCTTCATTGTCATACGAGCAAGATTCACCTCGTCTTTGTCGGCGCGCATATATCGTCTCTGCTCGCGACCATCATGTCGATTCTCATGAGTTCGATGAAGAGCTTTACGAACCCTCTCCACTATCCGCTGCAGTACCGATACATGTATTAAATCTCCTTTGACGGTAGCTATGCCTTTATTTATGCATTTTACTTACTCATTCTCTTTCGTCTATACCCCTTGGTAAGTATCTTGATTGTTGGGAAAAATCAAAATTTGTACTTTAATGAAGATCTGAAATTCGTCGGAGTTGGAGAGGAGACGGCGTCAGACTTCAACAATGTTGGAGTGAACTTTGGGGAAGATCTCTATTTGGGTTTGGAGAGAATAAGTTTGGAGAGAATGGGTTTCGTGAGAATAAGAGAGAGAAAATTGAGGGAGAAAGAGGTGATTTTGGAGAGAAATAATGGAATGGCGTTAGGGTTATTGAGGGAGAGAGATTTGCAGAGGGTGGACGAAAATCAGGTTTAGAGAGGTGAGAGATCGGGAGGTTAGAGAGAGAGGAGGCTGTGCTCTAATTCTTGGGCACAGTCAGGCTTATATAGGCCCGATAAATCCACGGGATTACTAGTCCCGTTGATTTGTTGGGCGACAACGCATAGTATCTAATTAACACACGGGACTAGTAGTCCCGTGCGTTTTCTTTACACAGTTTAGAAAACCCACGAGATTACTAGTCTCGTAGGTTTTTTGAGTTAAGTTTAGTGGCCAATTATTGGTCACTAAACATACAGGACTACTAGTCTCATATGTAGGCCTGTCCATCCGGGCCGGCCCGGCCCGGGCCGAGCAAAACTGGAGCCCGGGCCCGGACCCGGCCCGAGCCCGAGCCCGACCGGGCCGGGTTCCGGGCCGGCCTGGTTTATTTTCTTTTTTTTAAATTTTTTTATCAAATTTTTTAAATTTTATTTAAATTTTAAATTATACAAAAAAGACAAAAAAATTAATAAAAAATAATAATTTTATTAATCACTTAAAATGACATAAATTACAAATAAAAAATTATAAACATAAATTCTTTATTAATAATTAATAAATCATTTACAAATTATAAGTATAAATTTATTTTGGAATTCATCGCATCACAATAGATAAGTACATTCCAACTAGGTTTTTTTAAATTTCTTTTCTTTTCTTTTTTTATAAAAAAATGCTAAAAATTAGTTTAATATTATTATATTTTATATAATTATGTATTAGTATATACTTACAAATTATTATGTAACTATATATTATATATACATATATTATATGTAAATATATTGTATATATTTATAAGTTATAACTTGAGAGAGAGAGAATCGCATAAGTAGCCGTTGCCCGTTGGGCCAATGTGGAAGAAGTAGCCGTTGTAATATACTATACTTATATATACTTATATACTAAGAGAGAGTATACACACACACACGCATATTATACATATATAAGAGAGAGTATACTTATATATACTAAGAGAGAGAGTATATTAGTATATATATATACACACACATATATTATACATATATAAGAGAGTGTATACTTATATATACTTATATAAGAGAGAGTATACATATATAAGATAGTATACTTATATATACATATATACTAAGAGAGAGAGTATATACATACATACATACATTATACATATATAAGAGAGAGTATTCTTATATATACTTATATAAGAGAAAGTATACTTATATATACTTATACATATATATACTTATATAAGAGAGAGTATACTTATATATACTTATATACTAAGAGAGAGTATATATATACACACATATGACATATTATACATATATAGAAATATATTATATATACATATATTATATATACATATATTTATACATATATAAAAATATATTATACATACATATATTATACATATTATATATATTTATATATACATATATTATACATATATAATACATATTAAAAATATAAAAAATAAAAAATTCACTATTCCGGGCCGGGCCGGGCACTAAAGAGCAGGCCCGGGCTCGGCCCGGAGCCCGGACTTGGCCCGGGTTTCCGGGCCGAGGCTGGGCCGGGGCCGGGCTCGGCGGGGTTTTTGGACACCCCTACTCATATGTTTCAAAAGCTTCTTTTTGCGAAAACGACCTTAAAAAAAATCGATTTTGTTAAATAATTAACAGAACGGTCGGTTTTGCTAATTATTTAGCCAAAAAGGCTTCTTTTGAAAAAGAAACGCCTTTTATGTCATCATAATTTCATAACACAAAAAGTTACAAATACTAAACAAACTATCCAAAAGTACAAGTACTACAACTTTTAAACAAGGTACCCAAAAAACATTCATGTTTTCAATAAAGTCATATAAAACAAGTAGAGTATGCTCGTACAGTATTGCCTCTCTAGCCAAGAATTTTTTTTTCCCCCCAAACACAGGTACAAGCAAAAACGTCCTAAGAAAATGGCTAAACAGCACTAAATAGGACAAATTTTCAAAACCAACCTATTTGAGAAACTAATTGCAAAAAACGACCCGTTTGAGATTTAATTAGAGAAACCGACCTGGTTTCAGCACTGTCGCTGAAACCAGGTCGGTTTTTCTAAAAAACTTTACGAAACTTCACGGGAGTTCAACTCCCGTGAAGTTTAGTAAGTTTTTAAACTTCACGGGAGTTGAAATCCCATGAAGTTTATTTCCCTCAATAAACTCCACGGGAGTTCAACTCCCGTGGAGTTTGTCCACTTGTTAAAACTCCACGGGAGTTGAACTCCCGTGGAGTTACAGGCTAAATTTCCCAGAGAATCGCTCTCTGGGAAATTTACACTGCAACTTCACGGGATTTCAACTCCCGTGAAGTTGCAGGTTTTTTTCAAAAGCATGCACACCCTCCTTACTTAACTCATATATACAACTATTTACCTGTTGACAATAATTACTGTAATATATATTATTTAAACACGCACGAATCAAACAATACGCAGAAAGATCACATATCGAGCTATAATTGATCCATAAAAGTATAGTATTTGAAAATTCATACAATTTACAAATTTTAACAAAATAAGTTCAAATACAACCAAATATAGCTCCTCTCCTTCCTCTCCCTCTCTTCCCCCTCCCCCTCGCTCTTCCCCGCCCCCCGCGCCGATGAGCCTCGACTATCTGAGTATCCGGCTGTGTGTGAGGCTGCGAAGTGCCGGCTCCATCAGCATGTGAAGTGCCGGCTTCATCAGCATGTGAAGTTCCGGCTCCATCAGCATGCGAAGTGCCGCCGTCATCGTCACGTGGCCGTCGGCGCCGAGTGTACGCTTGCCCAAATGATCGAGACCTATCCTCACGGCCTGCGAACTCGTCGACGTGGGTCTTATGAAACACCTGTGCTATGGTCTTCTTGATCCTGCCGAGGAGCCCTAACGCCACCTGATCCTGAATCTCAGGCACGGTCGCATCAATATCAGCCTCAATGCTATCAAAAGCACGGACCTGTGAGGTAAATAATTTATTAAGTACCAACTCAAGAAAAAAATATTATAATTTAGCTTAGAAACTTACGTAATCTCTCTCGTTCATCCCACTAGGGATGTAACTGTCTGTCGGTGGCCGTGGCATGTGTCCAGCTAAGGGCTGTGGGTCACGTGTGATCCATCTACGTGTGATATCCCAATACCAACCCATATATGCGGTGTAATCAACAGCCGTGGGCCTCGTATCCTGGATGAAATCCCACATGTGAGCCCACCTGTCTATGTAGGCCGCACGGACTACGGCCCAGTCGTTATGGTGCGAAGTAGGTCGCCGCCGATGTAAGATCTGCTCAACAGGATCTGGTACATGCTGAGAGAGCGTAAACTGTCGTAGCACACGGTCAGGGACATGCATCTCCACGATCTCCCAACAAATCAATGGAACTCTCGCTCTCCACAAGTCGGGACTATCTCGACAGATGGGTGCAAGAGAATGCATATCCAGCTCCGGTGGTAAATAGGGTCTCCACTTGAACTGAAATAAAATAAAAAATTTATCAGTATCAACAACAAAACTATAATATTCATAACGACTTGAGATTTATATTTACCTGTTCGTGTTGGAGACCATCAAGCTCATTTTGGTAAAACTCACGATGGCGCGTCGCTGATCGGTACTTAGCGTACCGCACGTTATACCTATATGCAGAATAGAGAATATATAAGTACAAATTCAGTGCGAATAAAATTTGTGTGTACAATTATACCTGTACGCCAAAGGAAACTGCCCCTGTAGGTCACGGTGCACAAGTAAAGTAGGGCGTCCAATATGAATGCGCTCCCATGACCAAATCTGTATCAATGTGCAGCATCCCTTGAATTCTTTATTCTGCATCAGGGATACTCTACTCAGTTCTCGATACAAGTATGCCAACACCGCACTGCCCCACGACAGTGCGTCGTATACGTCAAAATCCTCTAGCAACGGTAGCCATCGTGCATGTACAAGAGTCTTGCTCGCATCAGGAAAAAGCACGCACCCTATCATGTGCAATATGTAAGCCCGAGCATAGAACTGAAGCGTCTCATTATCGGCATCCTCTGGTATGTCGCCCTGAAAGGTCTGACGAAGCCACGATAGCTTCATCGCACCACTCCTCAAGTCCGGAACCTGTCCAAGAAGCCGGGCGCATACCTCCGGCCAATTATGATCATCGGTGCCTGTAACTGGCGGCCCATCGATCCGGAGCCCAAGAATGACGGCCACGTCCTCTAAAGTGATGGTGCACTCCCCTATATGCATGTGAAAGGTGTTGGTCTCTGTGTTTTCAATAGCAACCACTGCAAACGCCAAAGGAAACAAACCGCCATCCGCATCAACTCCGGTGGCAACAAGCAAAACTCCTTTGTACTTGCCGTATAAATGGGTGCCATCAATGCAAAACTCCGGTGGCAACAAACCGCATTATAGCTTGTAGTATTATTTTTTGTTGGCCTAAACTTGACATTTTTTGCAATGGCGTACGAGCGAAGCGCATGGATCAATTTCTCCTTGCTCTCATATAGATCTCCCTTCACGAATGAGAAGTCCTCGCCCTGTGTATCATGACCGCTATTAGTGCCAATAGGAACACTTTCCATCACGGAGTTATCGATCCATTCTTCTCCTTGAAGTTCATCGGGCGGCGGATCCTCTAAGACAACATACTCATTATTAGCATAACACCCGTCAATGTGGTGGTTGTCCCCTTCATCATGATCTATCAAGGCCATGCTATCAATTTGTAAGCCCTCCTCTTCATCATCATTCTCAGATTCAACACTTGCATTATCTTCTTGAACTCCCGTGTTAGTATCGAACGCATTCGAAGTGCCCACAAGCGAAGGACCGCTCATATATTGTGATTGTGTCCAACCTTCATCTTGTTGAGGAGATAAAAAGCCAACGGAATCAACATCAGGGTCTTCCAACATGCGGGAATACATTCCATCATAATTCAACGATTTGCCCAAATTCCTTTGATGTTTTTCAATGAACAATTCAATCGAACGCTTCTCGTCATGTAAGACTCCAATTAGACTCATATCGTAGTCACTTGATATTTGAATGCCGCTTGTCCTGTTCTCCACGACAGGATAATTACAAATAACATTAAGGTGATACTCACGTGAGTTGGTTAATGTAAGTTTGTGCAATTCATTAACCAACTCATCGAAAGTACACGATTTTGTTATAAACAATGGTCTCGTCGTACCTCCTTCATAAACTGGCATATTATTTTCGAGGTATTTAATCTTCCCATCATACGAACACAAAATTACGATTCGATCGTTCATCATTACCTCTGAAGAGTAAAACAATCAAGATCAATATTACACGAAAAGACTCTAATAATTTATTGTTACTTAAAATTAAATCCTATATCAATTTTAGGGAACCATAATTTTTTACAAATTCATATACCGATGCCATACATATGTACCAACACTATTTTTTACATTATTGATAATTTACCCTCTAACTCGACGAAATAATTTAAGTTTTCTTCACATAATTCATAAAATTCACAAATAAATTCTCAAATCTAATTGATGTCATATAACACTAATTTTTAGATTTTTTAATTAATGTCATATAGCACTAATTTCATAACTTATTCACAATGAAATTCAAAATCAACAAAATTATTGATAACACAATTTTTTAAAATAAATTAGATGTCATACATATGTACCAACACTATTTTTTACATTATTGATAATTTACCCTCTAAATCAACAAAATTATTTAAGTTTTCTTCACATAAATCATAAAAATTTCACAATTAAATTCTAAAATATAATTTTTTTTACATGTAATCACCATTAAATAGCGAGAAAATACAAGAAATTAAGAGAAAATTTAATTTTGGGAGGAATTTACCCTCAAATTGTCGAAATCCGGCGAACTTGACTGTTCCGACGGTCGGAATCAAGGGCAAACGGTCGGAATCAAGTGCTGGAGGTCGGAACGAGTGGCCGGCGGTCGGATTTGGTGGGCTGGGGTCGGAAACGACGTGGACGGCGGCGGAGAGGGGTTAGGGTTTGGGGCGGTCGCTGGGAGAGAGAGCTGAGGTGAGAGGGTTCTGTCGCTCCGCTTATATAGCCCGCAGCTTCACGGGAGTTGAACTCCCGTGAAGCTGCAGGGTAAAATCCCCAGCGAGCAGCTCGCTGGGGATTTTACCCTGCAACTCCACGGGAGTTGAACTCCCGTGGAGTTTATTGAGGGAAATAAACTTCACGGGAGTTCAACTCCCGTGAAGTTTAAAAACTTACTAAACTTCACGGGAGTTGAACTCCCGTGAAGTTTCGTAAAGTTTTTTAGAAAAACCGACCTGGTTTCAGCGACAGTGCTGAAACCAGGTCGGTTTCTCTAATTAAATGAGAAACGGGTCGTTTTTTGCAATTAAAACATCAAATAGGTTGGTTTTGAAAATTTGTCCGCACTAAATACCTAAATAGTTTTCCCCACTTGTATACTCTCACTTGTACTTCAAAATTTCAAGAAGTTATCGTTTATTAACTCCATATTATGCAAACGCGAGAATTTTTCCGAATTTTCCCATGCGTCATTCACAAGCTAATTTTAGAACTTTTTAGCCATTATATTTGTTGAATTTAATGTTTAGCATACCCTAAGTCTATTTTAAAGTCTATCCCAATTACATTTTAAAAATAGAGTTATGGTGGATTTTACTGTAAATTCAACAAAAATTACGGACTACCAAGTTCTAATTTTAGCTTGTGGGTGCAGAAAAGATCGGGAAAACAAAATCTCATGTTTCCATAATAGAATACATTAAAGTGCAAATTTTAGAAATTTCTAGGGTATATGAATGCGGCGAAAAACAAGTGAGGGTATATAAGTAGTACAATATCAAAAGGCAAGTAGTGGATGCTAATTAACCAAAGAAAACAGACGGGCACCCATGACCACGAGAACGCCACTACTTCTGGACCTTCTCATGTTCCTTCTTGAGATTAATTAAAAAAAAAAATTGTGACCCCATATATCCAACGAGCTGGAAACAATCAGAAACCTCCAAACATTTCTTTTCCGTCGTATTTCAACTTGCAATTAAACCAGCTAGCGTGGTCACGGGACCCGACTTTAATTTGCGCGCGTGCGGTACAACTTTACAACCACCCACCGCGCTACGCAAAATGCTGCGCCCCACAAAATTGAAGGCCGTATGCAGATGCGGACGCTTGCGTGGAAAAGGCGACTACGTAGAGAACATTCTGTAGAAAATTAAAAATATATATATATATATATATATATATATATCCTAGGACGCTGTTAGTTTTATGGGATTAATTTTAAAAGACCAGTTAAAAATTAAAAGCCCATTCGATGGCTCTTAGTTTACCTAGCTTGTTCTTTGTCAAAACAAAACTAAGCCCAACTAAAAATAGCAGCCATATATCTCGGGTCGAGGTGGAAAGCCTTAGATCTTTCGCAGTTCTGTATTTCTTTCCGTCATCATTTTCAGGGTTTTTTTAACTTCTTTCAAAAAGTGGGAACTGTTGACGCAGTCAAATACTTGTCCAAGCTGCTAAAAGAATGATCAACGGTAGGAAATTGATCAGAGAAGTTTAATCCGTGTCTACAGCTGGACTCCCTAAAAGATTTCACTGTAGTTTGATGCCATTATTAAATGAACAAACCTGCAATTTAGACTTCAAACATGGATTTTTCTTATTCAATATATATATATATATATATACATATAGATGCAACTATACATATGCCAAGGGAAATAATCAACCATAAATTGTTAGCTGGGTTTTTGCATCCAATATTAGCACTACCGGTTAAAGTTGAAAAAACGAAGATAAAAGATAACAACGACATAAAAAAGTTCACGGGACTGTTTCTTCAAAACCTTGATTGTGAGCCAAAAGGAAATAAATAGATGATATATATATAGCTCATTTTTTGGGTTAACTGCCCTTGCATACCCTTTAGTGCCCCTATTTTCATTTACATACTCTCAATTTGTTTTTCACAATACTTGTATGTCGTAAAGTTTATAAAACTTCCACTTATATACCCTCGCTTGGTTTGTCAACACTTATACACCCCAAAACTTTAAAAAGGTGCGGTTATAAATACTCTTAAAATTTTAAACTTGTACTAAATCCCCTCACTCACGCAAGCATGAGGGTATTTAAGTGAAAGTTTTAAGAACTTTATAGTACTTAGGTGACATTTTAAAAAACTTCAGAGTGGTCAAGTACACATTTTAAAAAATTTATGGTATATCAATGGTGCCAAAACAAACGGGGGTATATAAGTGAAACTCTAAAAACTTTGGGGCATACAAATGTTGCCGGAACGAGTGAAGATATATAAGTGCCAATAGGGGAAACTATATGGTATTTAAGTGCAATTAAACCGCCTCTTTTTATCCCCGGAACAGTAGATAGCTTGTGAGCTCACGTGCAGGCGGAGGCTCTATTTTTGACGTGGGTGGCATTCTTGTGAATAATAACAAGGAGGAGGGCAATTTGTTGGAGAATTCAAACGATTCGGGCTGTCTTTATCTCTAGACAGCGTGACCGATCCGAACCGTTTCTCTCTGCAGGCCGCAAACGGCTGAGAAAACTACAAGAAAACGACAAAATAGCGGGCCCCACAGAATCCACTCAGATAGTACCATGTGACATTTGTACCGGTCTCCGCGATTGCCGGCTTCAGGGGCAGCGACCCGGCCGACTTGAGCCCGACGCGGCTACACATGGTCCAAATTGTGACGGTAACGTTACCACCTTTAAATTCGTTTCCGATATGAGACTAGACATGATTGTTAATTAATATGATTGTTAATTAATATGACACGGGTCAGAGATTAAGGTCATTCTTTAGGGGGTTTATTGGTTGGTGTAATTTTTAGGGCAAGTGGAATAACTTTTAGAACTTTATTTTATGGTGTTATTCATTGGAATAATAAATTAAAATTTTATTTTAATTTGTTATTCATTGGACAATGAAATTGATACAATTAGCCTCATTTTTTCCAAAATTATCTCACTTCCATACAAATTTTTTGTCCCGACCTCAAAAAATTACATTATTCTTAACTTTGGGACAATCATAAAGAAAGTGGGATACTTTTGAAGTATTAATTTATTAAATATATAATATATATTAATTGTATTATACTATATAATATATTTTAATTATATTATATTACAAAATTCTATTATAACGTAAGATAATAAAATATCATATAATATCATTTAATATAATATTATTATATATCATTATTATATATTGGTTATTAATATTTTATATATTAGTACTATATTTTTATAATATTACTTTATATTATTTAATATATATTTTATTAGTTAGAATAAAAATATTATTGTAGTATTTTTTGTGATATAAAATATTATATTATAATATAGTGTTTATATATTTAATATAATAATATATTAATTATATTATAATATAATTTACTATTTTCTATTATATATTATTATATTAATTAAGCGTTTTAAATACATTGTCAATGTTGTGGTAGTTATAATATTAAATAATATTTTATTACTATAATAAAAATTATAATAATCTACTATATATTAAAGTATGATAATATATATAATTAATATAATATAATATATTATGTAATAATATTTTTTAATTAATAGTATTGAACATATTAATAGTATATTACGATTATTATAAATATTATATTTTAATGAGGATTCATGTCATCGATTATTCTATTTAAATTATAGTAATTATCATAAAGTAAAATATTATATTAAATTAAACATAATAATATAATAATTAAATAAATATTATATTAAATATATTATTTGTATATTATATAATATATCATATTATTATAACATATTATATTATATTAATTAATAATAATAAATATATTTATAACTAATTAGTAATTATAATATATTATATTATATTTTAGTATAAAGTAAAATAATGTGTTATATTATATAACATACCAAATAATATACTAAACCAATTAGGTACATTAATTTAGATTTAATTGATAGATAAATATTGTATTTTACTAAGGTGCCACATCATCAATTATCCCACATGAATTGTTAAATCAAAACTCCAAATTGTCCCACTTTACACCACTCAAAATATCCCAAAGTGATAAAATTGTTCCATTAGAACAATTATCCCACATAGCTCCAACTTGTCCCAACCAATAACCCCCCCTAAAGAGCTGCTGTCGATCTATGGGCAACACGAGTTGTGTTTCAAGAATTTCTTGATGTTTGACTTTGATAACGATGAGATACTCGGATAATGTGAAAATTGTCACTTTACAAAATCCCCTCTCGTGAGGGTAGCAGGAGTGCAAGCGGATCAGATACAACTTGACTATCATTCTTATTGCATACATATTCATCGAGAAATTATGGATATAGAAATGAATACAAATATGTATCATTAACAAAAAAATGTATCTGTGTCTGCTAAATTCGGATAAAACTATAAATATGTCATCGTCTCTCTCCATCTCATCACGACCATATCCACTAGCTGCCTCTAGCCCGCATTCTCCATAGACTGATAGTGGCGAACAATTGAGATCATATCGTGGAGATCTCTCATCACGTACTGTAGAGACGCATCGTATAGCACTGGTGCTACGTTCGCATCTCCACATGAATCTCGTTGACCCTCGCTCTCAGTGTATCCAGTGTCCATCAAGCATCACCACCTCCAGAAGAACAGGGTATACGATGGCCTGCAGGTTGTGACCTTGACAGTTGACCAGCTGTAGACTCTATCCTACCTCACGCCCGAGAATCTTCCTGACCCTGTCATCACATAAAGTAGCTATCCCTTTCTTCATCTGATCTAAAGGAATAGATGGGACCCTCTGGCTTCTGCAGATACGAGCCATCAGGAAAGGATACACTAGCTGGGTATTTTGCTTCTTCCTCTTCTCCACCATTTCCCTAGCAGTAGTAGCAACAGATAACATCCAGATAAAAATAACCTGAGCTGGATCAAAAGATTGACTCTAGGCTAACCAATAGAGCAGGATGACATCTCTAGCAATCAAAAATGGTGTGAGCAGAGCTAAGGTATAAATCAAATTAAGAAAGAGGTTAGGAAGAATATACTCAGGTTTCAGGTAATCTGAGTTGAACACCCTTGAAGTAGAGCTAACTAAAAGAAATTGAGCCATGTAGGTGTACTCTGGAGAACCTACAATGATGTTCTCATAATATTGAAAAATGTTGGGACACTCTGGCTGTGGAGGAGTAAGATGAAGAAGCATGCAGATGTAGTCAGCATTGATCTTAATCTCTTGCCCTCTAACTGTGGTTATAGCCTTTGTAGATCCGTAGGCTCGATTGTAATTCATGTAGAACTCTCGAACCCAAGTAACATTGGCATTCTCTCCTCCCTTAGTCTTCATCGATCCTAGTCCAATGACGTCCAATAGTCCTATCACATTCTGGTACTCTTTTAAATGAGCCACATCCAATCCACGCTTGTAAATAATGTTGAGTTTCTGATACTTCTCAAGAAGATCTTGAGAGGTAGACTGTAAAGATTGAACTCTCTTTCCGGATGACATTCTCTACAAAATAAAACAATCATATATTCGCATCGCATACCAAGGACAACTTAGAAAAAAAAGAAAATTGAATAAGTTATGAAATAGAGACAAAACATGCAGTTTGAGCCTTCTGACCATCGAAGGATGATTTTCAACCATCGATGGTTTGAACACACCATTGATGGTCACATCAATGGTATTCTTTGACCATCGATGATCCAAGAAATAAACCCAATGAGTTTTTTCCCTAAATCGAATAAATTTCATGTACAAACTCAATTTTCAAAGGTCTAAACTAACTCCCTACTCACCAATCATCTATCCAAGCAATATATATCTATAAAAACATATTATAACCAATGAAAATTGAAAATTAAAACTAGGGTTTAGAAAACATACCCCCTTCAACTTGATTTGATTCGAAAGATAAAAAGAGATGATGATGATAGGTCAACAAAAACAATCCAAAACCATCTCAAAAACTAAAAAAAACCTCAGAGATTTAGAGAGGAGAGATCAAGGGGTAAAAAGTAAAAACATAAAAGTAAAGAAAAACTACCTTGTATATCTGTCCATCGATGATGCACTATCGATGTTCTCATTGATGGACCATCAATGATGAAAAAAAATTATTTTGTTTTATAAAAAAAAATATACAAGTGTAGGAATACTTACCCGTATGAAGAAATAATATATAGCAACCAAACCTGTATCTCCTCATAATGCAGATCAAAGATTGGATTTGATAACCTAAATATGTAAGCAACCATCGTATGTTGCTTCAATCCTTGGTCGACCTATAGGCCTACATAAAAACAGCTAATTGTGAATTATGTATCCACATAGGTCCATATTATTGAAAGTACCATAGAGGAGGATGAATAGGGTAATCAATATAAAATGTGCAGCTAATAAAAAACAATTCGATCAAACACACAAAATATAACAATAAGCAAAATATAAAGGAGAGGGTAAGAGATAGTTAGCCAGTCGAAGTCAGCGATATGTTCACGAGGTTCGGCCACTCTCGACCTACGTCTCCGACTACCTCTCTCGATGATAATCCACTCCTTAATCCAGGTTGGAAGCCAGAACTTCTTACATAATGATCTCCTCGAGATCTAGCTCTCCACACAATACCTCACTGTATAAAGATGAAGATAACGATCTCTCTTACAAGAATCCTATGACAAGAGTAAAGAGATAGACTATTGAAGCACTAGGATTGTGAGGATGTAAAAGTGAAAACTAAGAAGAGAAAGAAACTTGAGAATGAGTAGAAAAGTTAAGCTTAGAAATCTAAAATTGAAATCTCAAATTCTTTGAAATCAATTAGGTCTTGAGGGCTATTTATAGCCTCCCAACCAAATCATCTTCAAACCAAATCATATCAGCTTCAAATCAAATCAAATCTGCTTACATTTTTTACAAATCATCTTAAAATCAAATCAAATCAATTTACAATCAAATAGCTGTTATTGTAAAAACAGACACGGCCCAGTCGACTACGTCAACCATATGTCTGACATAACGAATACCTAAAATACTAAAAAGATGATTTTCATTTTAAAATAGATTTTGTCAAAAATGAACTTTAATGTGTGCGTGTGTGTGTGTGCGCGCGCGCGTGTGTAATCCCCTAATGCTTCAAAAATTATCAAATTTATTTCTTACCTATAATATGATCTAGAGAGAAATAAAATACAAATATCGCTTGCAAATGTATACGCTTGAATATTTATATTTGCTAAGTTTTGTTGTTGATGAAGCTCTTCTTGAATATATACTTGAAAGCTCTTCTTGAGTAGACATTTGCTTGAGTAGATCTTTGATCATTTAAGGCTTCTTCATTAACTTGCCTCCTCCTTCATGAATATCATCATTAAAGTGCAAATCCATCCATCCTCTTTTTCATTACACTATGTTGCTTGATAAACATATCCTGCGTAGGGTCACTTGATAAGCAATTAGTACTAATAATAGGGTTTGTAAATCATCATAAAAACACGAGACTTAACAATATCCCCCTTTTTGATGATGACAAACAATCATTATAAAAGAGCAATAAATAAATAAATAGATAAATAAAAGACAAATAAAAAACTAAAAATAACCTATAGACAGATGCTCCCCTCTATCTATAAAACTCTCCCCCTATCTATGTGTACGAATCTTAGGAGATTTGCTCCCCCTTTGGCAACATCAAAATGAGGTACACAAAGAAAATGAGAGGAAGAAAGAAAATCATGAAAATCCATGAATCCATGAAAGCCATAAAAAATCATAAAACATCATTTTTGAAAGAGATAAAAAAATGATCAAGCATACATAAATCAAGAGATACACATGCCTAATTCACCTCTTATACAACAAAAGGTTTCTTCGCAAAGAAGCTTGGTAAATATGTCTGCTAATTGAGATTTTGTATTAATATAAATAAGGGACACATCTATATATTTGGTTCTAGAATGAAGTACTGAATTTTTTGAAATATTTACATCACTAGTATTATCATAAAAAAATTTTGTATCATAAAAATGTAAGTCAAAATCAATCAAATTTTGTTTCATCAATAATAATTGAGCATAACATAAGCCAACAACAATGTATTCCACTTCCGTAGTGGATAAGGCGACAAAATTTTGCTTCTTGGATGATCTGAAGAGTCTCATGGTGTTGTGTTCTTGAAGCTTTGGCCGCAGAAAGAGCCTGGTCCACTTCTTCACCCAAATCATCGCGTTGAAGAATCGAAAGCATCTCTAATTCCATTTCCAAAATAATGATACCTTCCCTGCAGTTTTCATTCCATAACGCATTCCCATAACTTTTGATATCCGTTAAGCTTTCAGTCAGGAAGGGTTTGAAACATTCAAAAGGGACCCACCCTAAGCTAACAATATCAATCGTAAACTGTCTTTTCATCTCCAGCTGCCTGATGCACTCTCTCAAAGCTTTCGAGCGTGGGGGAGGAGCAGTTGGATAGATCAGACCCGTATACTCATTACGAGTAGATTGAGGAACAGCCTCAGAAGGAGAGTCTTCATGTGTACCCTGATCCTGGATTAGAGGAGAAGAAGCAGATTCTAAACCCCCAATGGGCAACGTCCTTTCGGCTCCTACACCCTCAGGAATGGAAGGAATTGATCAAAGCGCTTCGTCTTCCCTATCAGTTAAGAGCACGGCAGGTGCAGACTTCATGGCGTCCCCCATCAACTTGGTCCTCTTAGAGTTCTTGGCTGTAACGGGCTTCCACTTGTGAATTCTCCTATCATATTCGCCTTCTTTCTCAGCAGTAAGGGCATTTTTCCCTGATGATCTTAAAGAGCAGGGCTCAGGAGGGGGTGCTCCCTCAAGAATTTCTTTAGTTGCCTCTTCTTCAAAGGGCTCAGTAGCTGGTAACTCCCTTAGGATCTCTCCGACTCTGACCGCTTCTCGTTCGCAGGATAATACTCCTCTACTCTTGGTAAATGAGTCTTGGCGTAACCACTTCTCGATTTATATAATTCCCGAATCTCTCTTATGCATAAAGTGTATACGTTATATTCGGGGATTCGAGAAGCCTTATCAAACAAATCGCGGAAGTCCGCGATAGTGGAACAGCTAGGCGGTGAGTTGGGTAATGTGAAGTGCACATGAGTTTCTCTAGCAGAGAAGAATTACCACACGTGAGCCGCCTCATACAAATTCCTAGTTTGAGCCAATGCCGGATTAGGATTTCTAACATAAAGCTGATCATATCCAAATAGCCGGGCGAATCGAGAAGGCACATAAGGTTCAATGATGCACTTCTTCTTCAAGCAGAAGACCAGATAACCCAATCTGATCATAAGGAGCCATCTGAACACGCCTTCTTCCAAAGACAACGAGCCATCGAAAAGCACATCCGTAAAGCTCGTGCCCTCTTCTTCAGCTCCATCAAAATTAGGAGCGTAGCAGAAAATTCTATAATTGTCTTCTTGAGACAAAAGCTGTTGAGCCCTAACTATGTAAATGTTAGCACATGTAGCCGACTCCAATATCTGTACAAAGGGAACATGAACTTCATTTTCTTCAGCAACCCCCATCATCAACGAGGGGTAATGCAACACAAACCAGGCTATCAAGTACGTATACGACACCGGTACACATGATTGGGGAGTCTTCTAGGCTTTCCTCCCAGCAACATTGATTTCCTGGACGCCGACAAATTCAGAAGTCAACATCCGTAAGCCACTCTGCACGCAGCTTACCATAGCAGTAAGGAGGCTCATCGGCCTCCCATGAGCTAATAAAAGAGCTGGGTATACGATCTTAGCTAATATCGACTCGACGGGCTTCGATGATACTACGCACCGTTTTAACCAGATCATGAAGAAGCCAGCGAGAAGAGCTATATCGGAGATAGGATTTGTGGCCTGGTAGTGAAACCTTTTGAATTGGACACTGGCCTCGAACCCATCTTCCACGCGCTCGTTTTTGTAAGTGGCATTGGAAGCCTTAATTTGGGCCTTAACGTCTTTGGGGGAGATAGTAGCAAGTCGGGTCACGGCCTCATCTTTCTGACTTAAGTTCTGAAAGAGATAGTCCACCCATGTAGTATGCATAATACCCCCTCCACGCATCCCAATAACCTAAGCACATATGTGGAAGTGGTACATCAACTCCCAGAAAGTTACATAAACTTGTGGGCCTGCCGCCCTCAAAATAGAAAGCTCTTTAGTAGTGGGAATAAATTATTCGTAGGGCATCCGGCCGAATGGCAGCCCTGATACTGCTTGCACCTTATGGAGAGTGAAGTTTAACTCCCCCACAGGTGTAAAGAACGTGCAGCTATCCGGGTTGTACCTCTCCAACATAGCAAAAAAGTCAGGGTAACTCTGAACAACCCCTCGCCTTGTGACCAACACTGGGACCATCAGACTTGATTGAGTGAGCGGTTCCTTAAGCTCCTCAAGGACAAAATCCACCATCCGGGTCCACCACCCCCCTTCTCCAGAACAAACCCACCATGGGGATCTGAACATCTGTGCAAGGAATTCACCCCCAGCCGCAACGAATTAGCGAATAAAGACGTTTGCTGGAAGTGGTACTTTTTGAGCAAGATCTTTTTTCTTGAATCGGTCGGATCTCAAACCCTTGAGTTATCCTCCAATTTGTGTGCGAGCTTGTCGACCAAATCCAAACGACACATTTTCCTTCTCACTGACTAGATCAAAAGTCAAACCTCGGTGATAGCTAACATTCAAGAAGTAGGAGAGTGAATACATCATCTTCATATTTGGGAGAAAGAAGAAGCGGTCATTGACTCTTCATAGCAGTTTTGAATCTTCTGCATGTATGAGACGGTCATCGGTTGTTATATAATCTCTGAATATGAACGCCGGTTTAGGGAACTGATCACGATCGGTAGGAGTCTCCAGGTCTAAGTTAGTAATCAAAGCTCTAAGAGTAGAGCATCGGGGGAATCTGATCATACGCGTTCTCTCTGAGTCAGGAAAAGTGCACAACGGAATTCTTCTACGAAGGCTAAAAACTTCATTCGTGTCAGGGTTGCCAATATACCCAAAATGATGCTCTTGCAAAAGCGGCACATTCGGAAAGAACACTACAAAATCAAAAGTAAAGGTTAGCAGCTGAAGCAAGTTTCTGACATAAAATTCGAAAGAATAGACTAAAAATACAGAGGTCAAATCCCATGTGTTAAATTTTAAACACAAGGGCCAACCTTGTGTTGTGAATCTTAAACGCAGAGGTCGAGACATGCATTATAAAACTCAAACGCAAAGGTCGAGACCCACGTTCAGAGTTCAAAATGCAGGAGTCAACTCCGTGTTTTCATAATGAACATAGAGTCCGACTTCTACATTTCATCAAATAAAAACGAGTCATCTTCCTCGTTATCAAGAACCCATCTAGAGTTTTCAGAAAACTTGTCAAAATAAGTTATTAAGGTCACCACCTACCATGGCAAGAAGGCCCACACGATGGCGATGACAAAGACGACGTGCTCACAGGAACAAGAACACCGCCGGTGTCCCCGGCCGATGGTGTTTTTGAAGTCGCTCCAGCGACCTTCTTAGAGCCAGAGCTCATCCTTCATGGTGTCATTGGTGCAGTCGATCGAAGAAGACGAAGTTCGCCAGAAATCTTATCGAAATTAAACAAGGACTCTCGTTCTTGGAGCCAAGCCAAAAATAAAAAGAGTTAAATGACTCTTGACGTGACCACACAAATCTATTTATAACAGCCGTCAAGTTGTTAAAGCGGTACGGGATTCTAAGAGAGAATCCTAACCATTTTTCGAAACGTAATCTTCAACGTTTATAAATAAAGTCAGTTAAGACTTTAACCTTAACGCGAAGTTCACCTCCGCGTTCAAATTCCCAAATGCTAGGCTCAGACCGGCGTTATGAGAGTTCTTAACTTTGTGTTCGAACCTCAAACGCAAAGGTCACCTTTGCGTTGCAATTCTTCTGAACGAAGGGTCCACCCCTTATGTTTTCAAACATGATACTTATACTCTAAGTTCATGAATCCTTTTAATAGAGCGTTGATCAAAACCTCTGAATCTCGTCAACAAGATCTAAGTCATTTCAGTTGACAAAATTTTCATCATATTAACACTACAGTTCTGATGATCATTACCCCCACAAAGTCTAGATTCAGCACGCATAACTTCCAATAGGATGATAATTTCTCTGTCAAAATCAACTTATCGATTCCCATCAACAGAACGATAAGTCCCTAAAATCATTTAAATCATGATCAATTTACTAACTCTGCTAGACAGAGTAATAAATGATTAACTTATCAACTCTCTTTAGCAGAGTGATAAGTATCATAAGTCATCACTCTGATGATAAAACACTTGGCGATCTTCCCCAGCAAGATACTAAGTCTTCAAATCTTGTTCAAACCACAAGAATATTTTTCCTGTCATGTTAAAATCACACCTCTGATAAAAACTAACTTATTAACTCTACTTAATAGAGCGATAAGTCCTCAAAATTACCCCGATCGCAATATTTTTCCTATCACGTTAAAATTATACCTCTGACAAAAACCAACTTATCGACTCTCCTCAATACAGCGATAAGTCCTCAAAATTACCCCGATCGTAATATCTTTCCTGTTACTTTAAAATCATACATCTGACAAAAACCATCCTATCGACTCTCCTCAATAGAGCGATAAGTTCTCAAAATTGCCCCGATCGTAACATTTTTCCTATCACGTTAATATCTCACCTCTGACAAATCTACTTATCGACTCTCCTCAATAGAGCGATATGTCCTCAAAATTACCCCGATCGTAATATTTTTCCTGTTACGTTAACATCATACCTCTAACTGTTCAAACCCCCTCTTTGAACCTTTTTATTTTTTTACATAAGAATAGCAAGTGTTCTCATAAAATCCCCAGAGGATTAAATTCTTTCTAGAATTATCCCTAGGGGTAACAAGGAAAATTTTTGAACTTCACTCTATGTGACAATTCACGCCAAGTTAATACTATACCTCTGGCACTTATAGACTTCTTTCAATGTTTAAAGCAAAAATATAACATAGGAAGAATTCTACTGGTCAGTCCTATTCTAGGGGAGTGACAAGTATTTATCCCCAGCAGATGGAAATTTTTTAGAATTATCTTAAATGATAATAAAGGGAATTTCCTAAATCGGACTTATTTTGGAAATCTATGTTAAGTTAAAATCACACCTCTGACATTTCTCATAATTTCATTGCTTCAGATCAAAACATGCTATATGCAAGAAATAATGAAAAACCAATATCACTTTTTATTCAGAAGCCAAAAGAAAGTGATACAAAGCAAAGTTGTTCTTATGGAAAGGAACAATACATGATCAAATCAAAAGAAGCAAGTCGAGCTTTGACATCAGAAAGCTTTTCCTCGTGGTTGGCCCGTACAATAGCTTCAGCCTTCCTCCGCAGCTTGTCCTCGGTTGGTGCTACTGCAGCAGCTACCTCCTTCTTCCCTCTTTCAAGAGTTTGAGCTTCTTTTTAATAACTTAAAAGGGTGTCCGCATTTTTGGTACTAAGTATATTAATAATGGCTTCTTCACGAGATAAATGAGCCTTCAATCTCAGTACTTCCACCTCAGCTTCAATAAGCTTTGTGCGAATGAGGTCTAGAGAAGCAGTAGAGAGCTCCAATTCTTTTTGTCTCAGACCGCTCTGCTCTTGCAAGTGTGTAACTTGAAGCTCTTTCTCAGCTAGACCCCGCTCAATTGCCTCACGGCGAGCCACTTCTTCTACTTGAAAGTCAGCAAAAGTAGACACAATCTGTGTCTGAATGTCTACATGACTGAGGGCTTCTAAGTATTTAAGTTGTGCTTCTAGGCGAGAAATGGCTTCCGAACAACGTTCAAAGCATTGAGCATCGCCTACACTTTTGATTCCATTTAAGCCTACTTCTAAAAGAGACTTAAAAGAATCAAAGGTGCCCCGACCATCCATGACAACTTCAATCACTTTCTTCGTAAGGCTGTTCAAATAACCCAGGGAGATCTGAAGGAAGTCAGGAGCATCTGTTGGGCTAGAAACAGCAATCAAAGATGGCTCCACAGCCCTGGAAGCGGATGTTGGCCTTCTTGTTTTGATGATGTTTAACAAACAATTTTACTTCTAATGTTGTTTGTCTAGTATTTGTGTTTTCATATTTATTCTAAGCAAACAACGAGTTGGAGGATGGATGGATTGCGCTATTAAATGGAGGTTGGTGGAATAGTGGTTGAAGCTATGCAAATTTAAGTTGAAGATCCAAGTTCAATCTTTATCCGCAAGTGTACCAAGTTGAGCTTATTGAAGATTGAAGACCTTCATCAAGCTTGGGTAATTTAGTTTAGGAGTTTATATTATGTGTGTTAGTACCTTAAGCTCAATATAATATACACACACACATTTATTGGTTTCTATGTATATATATAGTTATATATACACACATATGTTTTGGTTTGATAGTTTTTAAGTTTTACTATGAAACAATTGAATATAATTAGAAAACATATTTTTATTTCATACTTACATGTATATATATGATTTCATCAATATTAATTTTATTTAGTTCATGAAATCATGTTTTAGTGCATTATATGTGTATTTTGATAAAATACTATATTCATTGTTTATAGACTTCATAACAATAGTTTACATCTTTCTTTAAGTCTATAAAATTATTTTGTAAAGTTTTAAAACATGGTTTAGCCAAAATGTTAAAATTCACATGTTTATATTTTCATGTTTTGGACTATTTTGTAAAATGATGATATTTTTTATTTGAGAAGTTCTTTTTGGAAACCAGTCTTTGTAGCATGTTTATTATCATGTCTATAATTATTTTCCAAAGTTTTATATTTTTTGGAATTTATTTGATATTTTTAAACAGTGTTTTAAAATCAACAAACTGTTTTCAAACCTGAAAATTTCATATATCAGTTCATGGTCGACCGCGCCTTTGTTTTTACCCGCGGAGTCAAACAGAAACTTTCATGGTCGACCGCCACGGTTGACCGTCAGCTCGAATTTTTCCACGGTCGACCGCCATGGTCGACCGCCACGGTCGACCGCCAAAGTCTTTGGAAAATTCTCAGCTTCGAAAGTGGCTCGCGGTTGACCGCGAGATTTTCACGGTCGACCGCCGATGGCCCAACGGCTATTTTTGGTATAAAATCGTATTCCTGATTTTCTGGGATTTTTATTATTTGTTTAGGGTTTTGGCTGTTGGTTTATCTTCCTATATAAACCCCTCAACCCCTCTTCTATCAGTAACCAAGGAGAAAGTTTTAAACAAGTTTAAGAGGGTTTTACAGTTTGTTTTAAGTTTGGTTTTTGTTTACAAAGGAGGAAGCTTACATTGCAAATTGAGGGATTCATTCACAATCTTATTCATCATCTCCTTTGAGTTTATAGAGAAGTTTTCTAACTCTTTTCTTTAGTAATTTTATCATTGATTTTCATATTCTTATTATTGCTAGTTTGTTATTTGAGTTAGATTTTATTTCACTCATTGTTTACACACATGATGCGGCATAAACATGTACCAAAAAGGTTACAAGTGCACAACCGTGTCAAGTTATAGCATAAAGATATCGATCCCACGAGGAAGGTGTTTTTGTAGGAGAAAATATAAAATTGATTCTTATGTTGTGTGCGTGACAAAAAAGAGTGATGAGTGAATATGATTGTGCAGAGATAATGAGAGTGATAGTGTGTAGATAAATGTGTTTGAGAATAAATGTGATCAATAAGGCAAGAAAGAAGAATGAATAAAATCGAGAAAAAAATCAAAAATAAAATTCAAGAATAAAAGAAAATACAAGAAATTAAAGATGGTGGATTCAATTATAGATATGAGTAATCTAAAATTGAATCCACTTCTTAGAAAAGGGTGATTCCCTAGAGGGTTCTAGCCTAAAGGCGAATCAAACAAAATAAAAATAAACAAAAAGAAAAACTAAACCCAAGAGGGTTCTAGCCTCAAGGTGAATAGTGTAAGAAATTAAAATCTAACTACAAAATAAATTGCAAAATCTAAACTATAAAATAAATTACAAGAATTAAATGCAAGAAAATAAATCTACTCTATAAACATGAAATAAATCTAATCTATAAGCATGAAATAAATCTAAGGCAAAAGAGTTCTAGCCACTTGGCTATTTAACAAGAAAATAAAATCTAACTATAAGCATAGAAATAAATCTAAACTAATAAGCAATAAAAAAATAAAAGAGAAAAAGAAAAAAATGCAAACCTCTAAATAATTCTTCATCTCCATCTTCATCATCCAACAAAGAGAAGAAATATTTAAAGTGGTGAAAAAATTATTATTATTAATTGTAACAAAAAGTTATAAATTTGGAAGACCTTCTCAATTAAGAGTAGCCCTCCTCTCCAAAAGGAGTTATAAAAATTTTCACACCCCTAACCCCTCACTCTCTACCCCTATTTATAGTAAACATCAGTGAATGAGAGAAATTAGATTGAAATCTTATCCAAAAATATCAAAAATCAGCCTTAGATTCGTAACTAACTGCCCAGTGTATCGAGTCGATGCCTGCCCTTCTCCTGTGTGCTGTCCGCAGATCCTCTTGTATTTGGCTTTTGGGTTTGTGTCTTTGGCTTTAGCTTGGACTTTTGGGCTTTGACATTTGGCCTTTGGCATTTTCTCTTGATTTTTCCACTGGGCTTTGATTTATTTCTTTATTAAAAATTTGAAAGAATTCCTTTGGCTTCATGGGCTTCATTTCTTCATTAAATCAAGGGCTTTTTGTTGAGAGATTGGAGTTTGAGATTTATTCTTCATTAACCTGTAATTAAAGATAAGTTCAATTATTAGTAGCATATTTATTCATATAAAATAGATAATGAGGGTATAAATTATAATAAAATATGATTATCAAATACCTCCACACCTAAACTTTTGCTAGTTCTCTAGCAAAGAAAGAAAAATAAAAGAAATCCTAACTCACTTTCGCAGGAATCGCAGTTGTATTTAACGCATACAACAAGCCTTTAAACCTCTAGGTTGCCCTAGTGGACGAGTTATAGTCTCGTGAGGGTTTGCAGTGAATATACCCACAAAATTCGGTCAATTTACCAAATTAAAGAAGTCAATAAATAACTAAATTCACTTGATAACTTTAGACAATCTAATTGAAGCTAGTTATCACTCAAGAAAATGTTTTTATATATAACTCTTGTTGGACCCTAGAGGGGGGTGATTAGGGTCAAGAGGCTATAATAGTGCAATAAAAATAAGATAAGCAAACCACAGATATTTGATGCAAACAAAATAGAGGAGAAAGGGTTAGGAATTGTTATCTTGTGACGCGCGATATGTTAACGAGGTTCGGTCCACTGACCTACGTCCTCGGTCCCCACTCTCGAGGAGAAATCCATTACACAATCCGGTTTGGAAGCCGAAACTTCGTCTACACAGTGATCCCCTCACGATCTCACACTACACAGATAGATCTACACAAGATCACACTCCCACACAGTTGATCTACACAAGATCACTCTCTCAAGACAGTGGAAATGATGTAGGACTCTCTCTTTACAACGTCCCTATGGCAAAGAGAAAGAACACACTAAAGCTGGGAAGTGAACACACAGAAAACACAGCAGAAACAGGTTTGAAATTGAAACTCAGTAAAGCAGCGATTCTGGGTTTTTTGCAAAGGCTGGGACACTGAGGAAGAAGAAGAGATAAGGTTTAAATAGAGGAAACAGCTGTTTTAAACCCATCCCTTAATCCCCCAAAATCTGGAACAGAAACGTTGCTGAGATCTGTACTGAGCGGCGCCACAAAAAGACACATTTTACCGTTTGAAAAAATACGACGGTTGACCGGCGGAAATATCGGTCGACCGACAGAAACGTTCGGTCGACCGACGGAAATTTCGGTCGACCGCTATCCAAATCAAAAACGAGAAAAACAAGCAGAGACTTATCCGGTCGACCGGTGCGGTCGACCGAAGGAAGCTATCGGTCGACCGGTGCGGTCGACCGACAAACTCTCTGCTGC
>BQKN01065888.1:887577-918604 GCA_022839385.1 Asparagus kiusianus | reverse complement strand
AGGAAAGGGTGATGAAATCCCTCACCTTATCTTGATTATGGGGTTTTGCCCTTAAAAATATTTTTAAGTGTGTGCCAAATCAAGATGCTCAAATCACTTGGTGAATTCCTACACTATATGAAATGCAACCCTAAAAATTAAAAACGACTAAAAAGGATGATAAAAAAAATTTTTATATATTTTTTTTATTAGGGTTAACAATCAAACAACTATGAGAAGGGGGAAAATTGTTTGAGTTTATTATCTTGTTAGTTAATATCTAAATGAAAGATGGATTTTATTATGGTTAACAAAAATAAAATCTTTTTTTTTAAATCCTAATTGTCTCTAATTGTGAAGCTAACTAAAAGGGGTGGAATTGAAAACGCTAGAAAGAAGACTTACCCGAAAACAAATCTTCAAATCCTAGTTCTCCAATCCACGATCTTCAAGCTCCAAGTGGTTCCTTCACAATAAACACACAAGTTAAAGAACCAAAATAATTAAAACCTACTTAAGCACCTTCCCCGGCAACGGCGCTAAATACTTGATGCGGCATAAACATGTACCAAAAAGGTTGCAACTGCACAACCGTGTCAAGTTATAGTATAAAGATATCGATCCCACGAGGAAGGTGTTTTTGTATTTGAGAATAAATGTGATCAATAAGGCAAGAAAGAAGAATGAATAAAATTGAGAAAAAAATTAAAAATATAATTCAAGAATAAAAGAAAATGCAAGAAATTAAAGATGGTGGATTCAATTATAGATATGAGTAATCTAAAATTGAATCCACTTCTTAAAAAAGGGTGATTCCCTAGAGGGTTCTAGCCTAAAGGCGAATCAAACAAAATAAAAATAAATAAAAAGAAAAACTAAATCCAAGAGGGTTCTAGCCTCAAGGTGAATAGTGCAAGAAATTAAAATCTAACTACAAAATAAATTACAAAATCTAAACTATAAAATAAATTGTAAGAATTAAATGCAAGAAAATAAATCTACTCTATAAGCATGAAATAAATCTAATCTATAAGCATAAAATAAATCTAAGGCAAGAGGGTTTTAGCTTCTTGGCTATTTAATAAGAAAATAAAATCTAACTATAAGCATAGAAATAAATCTAAACTAATAAGCAATAAAAAAGAAATAAAAGAGAAAAAGAAAAGAAATGCAAACCTCTAAATAATTCTTCATCTCTATCTTCATCATCCAACAAAGAGAAGAAATATTTAAAGTGGTGAAAAATTATTATTATTAATTGTAACAAAAAGTTACAAATTTGGAAGGCCTTCTCAATTAAGAGTAGCCCTCCTCTCCAAAAGGAGTTACAAAAATTTTTACACCCCTAAACCCTCACTCTCTACCCCTATTTATAGTAAACATCAGTGAATGAGAGCCATTGGATTGAAATCTTATCCAAAAACATTAAAAATCAGCCTTAGATTCGTAACTAACTGCCCAGGGTATCGATGCCTGCATCGATGCAGGTCCTTCTCCTGTATGCTGTCCGTAGATTTTCTTGTATTTAGCTTTTGGGTTTGGGTCTTTGGTTTTAGCTTGGACTTTTGGGCTTTGACATTTGGACTTTGGCATTTTCTCTTGATTTTTCCATTGGGCTTTGATTTATTTCTTCATTAAATATTTAAAAGAATTCCTTTGGCTTCATGGGCTTCATTTCTTCATTAAATCAAGGGCTTTTTGTTGAGAGATTGGAGTTTGAGATTTATTCTTCATTAACCTATAATTAAAGATAAGAACAATTATTAGTAGTGTATTTATTCATATAAAATAGATAATGAGGGTATAAAATTACAATAAAATGTGATTATCAACACACCCACATAAGCTTATTGTATTTTCATACATAGTATATTTGGGTTGGTGAGAGTTGTAACAATTGAGTGTGAGCATTCATTGTGTTCTCATCCATATTAGAGAACAATCATTTGTTGTATTTGTGCTTATTGTGAGATATATTTTATAATACACTTTTACACCGAGAGGAGTGTGTAGTGAGAGTCGGGGATCGTCCCAAGAGGAGTGACGTCGGTTAACGAACCTAGGGAGAGGTTATAACCGAGCACTTTAGGGAGACACAGCTAGGTCCAACACTTGTGAGGGTGTAGAGTGGGTTTGCAAGAGTGTGAGTTGTAGAGTTTTCGGTTACTAGAAAACCGAGTGTGTAGAAGTTTCGGCTTCCAAACCGGATTATGATAGTGGATTTCTCCCCAGGAGTGGGGAGCGGAGACGTAGGACGGAAGGTCCGAACTCCGTGATCATTTGAGTGTATTTGAGTTTGTCATTGGCGTATTTGCTTATGCATTTATTTTATATCACCAATTGCCTATTACTCTTGTATATTTTGCCCTATCACATTTGTAGTTTGATTATATCATCCTTGTGTTAGTTTATATATCCTTGCATATATTTCTATCATATAGAATATATCTCATTGTTCATATTGCTTATCCTAGCTCACATATCTTGTTACATTTTATACTTGCTAGGATAACTTGTTAATTAGTTTTAATTGGCATAAAATCGGATTAGATTAGCATAAGACCCTAATCACCCCCTCTAGGGTCTAATAATTGGTATCAGAGCTTGGTGCTCTTTGATTTAAGGACTAACCGCCTTGAGTTAAAGATCCAAGTTATCTTCTTTTTGTGCTAATCTTGATTTGATTGCATTTGTCTTGCTTATTTATCATGGACATAAATTGTGCACATTGTTTAGGTTATGCCACTAATGTTGCTCATCGTTTAGATAATTTCTCCTATGCCCAATGGTGTGTTAGATTTAAACTCTTTGTTCAATCTAAACATTTTGATTTATGAGAAATTATAGATGATGATTATATTGTGCCCACTTCGGAGAAATCCAAGTGGAATAAAAATGATCATCGTATGTTTACAATGAATAATATTTTGTTAGAATATTTTCTAAATGCTCTTGATTCATCTATGTCTAAAAAGTTTGTTCATTTTGATAGTGCTTACACTTTTTAAAAATTTATTGAAGCACATCAAAGGGACATGGAGGCGATCCGACAAGCTTTGGAGGATCCGGCTTCAAGTTCATATGGAGCATCATGCACACGGACACTAGGCTATAGCCCTAGTGAGGTTTGCGAGTTCGAACCCGATAATGATTTATCTAGTGATGAACTTGCTTGTACTAGTGAAAAATTATTGCATGCCTATAACATATTGCATAAAATTTTTATTGATTTGCAAAGCAAGCATGAAGTTTAAAATCCGATCATGAGAAGTTAGCTTCCAAATTTGATATCATTTCTCAAGAAAATATTGCTCTTCAAGAAAACAATGATATGTTAAATTTGAAAAATAATAATTTGAAATTAAAATTACTAACTTGACTCATGATAAAAATAATGCTATGTTAGAAGTAAATAACATACAAAATGATACTGCTTCTTTCATAAATGACTACTTATGTTCTACTTCTATTAAAAATGCATATGTGCCTAATAATGAAGATTTGAATCTTATGAATAATCGCATTTTATCTTTAGATCCAACTACTGGCTTGACATTTGTGCCTAATAAGAAAGATGATTACTGGCTTGACATTTGTTTCTAACTAATAGATAGGAAAAATATAACAAATTATAATACGATCATTTTTCCATTATCTACCCAGTATTTAGAATGTTTTAGCCACCATGATGTGAATGTACAAATATACATAACAAGCAGAATGACTTTTGTATTTTAAAAAACCTGGACTATGTATAAGTCACATTTATAATGTATGTATAAGTCATATTTACAATGGACTATTCATAAGTGCCCCAGGGAAAAGCAACGGCCAAAACTGAAAGGCTTGGGCTTGCGGGTGCAGGAAAACCAAAATCGTCTTTCTAAAGCTCTTTCGAGAAAGTTTTTTCAGCCTTCTTTCTTTTTTCATCGTGTTCGTAGGTTTAGTTTCTTAAAATTCTTTTCATATCATTTGGAAACTGTGTTAACTTAATCATTTTTGACTTAAACATGGGAGGACCTTTTAAAAGCAATTCTTGAAACAAACTAATTTATTAAAAATACTATGGAAGGGATATCAAGAAATTTGCTCCAAGGTAAAACAACATATATCATGGACTCTCCCCCCATTTTTTCCTCCCTTTTTTTATTAAATTATTTTAAATCAAAACCTTCCATCTTTTTATTGAAATATTCAGGCGAAGAAACTTACAATGATGCTATCTTGGATAGTAACATTATAGAAAAAAAGTTTTTGTTTTTCAAAATTTAGAACATCGTAATAAACGCGCTTAAGTCAAAAACCAGAGCGGATCGCGTCACCTCCTCTAATACAACGACTCCGCTCAAGCCTTCGCTTTCAAAGCCTTCACTCCGCGTGAGAGCCGAACAGCAGGAATACGGTATCATAAAAGCTCCTTTACTTTCTCTTAATTGCACCGCGGACCCATGTGGACCTTTATATCAATCCGAGCACGAGTCCAGATGATTATGTTAATAAACTAGAAACTATTATTATTATTATTATTATTATAGTATAAAGCATCCATCGTGACCTCGGAAACCCCACTGTTTCTCTCTCCACCTCTCTCTAAAATGTGGGAGGTGCTCTTCTCCTTGCTGCTGCTTTTGCAGTGCCAGGGCGGTAAGGTTACCGCCCAGCGGCCCCAGCCCTCGCCTTGGCAAACCTTGAAGGGTACCGCCCTCCTTTTCTGTTCATATATATATTTTTTTCTTAAAGAAAGTTAAATGGTTGTTTCTTTATTGGGTCTCAGAAGCAATTTGGGTCTTGGGGTCTTCGTGGCTGTGGTTCTTTATTTCTTGATGATGCCATAATTTTAGTTAGTAAACAGTTGAATGTCTGGTGGTGCAATCAACCTATGCGATGTTTCGGGGAGTATTTGTCAATTGTTTTTTTTTTTTTTTGTTATTTTACATGGGTCCTGAAGGGAACAACTTGCTATTTTGTGGGTTTAGAGGCAAAGATCTTTAGTGGGTTCTTTTATGTTAGAATGGTTCGATGGCTTGGGTTTTTTTTTTGTGGGTGGAATCGAGAAATCCTTTGTGGTTTATTTACATTTTGTTGGTGGTATTTATTTGAATAGGTTCTTGCGGAGCATGTTACGAAGGATATTTCTATTGTGGGGTTGTTTTGTTCCTGAAATTATGGCTGTGTGCGTGTCGTATTGTTGTGACTAGTTGAGCCGCCGTTGTTTCAGTGTTTGAATCCTTCTTTGTTATTGACGGTCTATATGAGTTGTATCTGTGGGTTATTTAATCATACTTTGCTTTTTCTTAGGTAACGAATAACTTCACCGCTAATAAATACACTGACTTACTATTCTTTTAATTTTTTAGAGCTTAGTTTGGGGGAATCTAGGGAGATATCATGGATAAAATGCTCTAGGCAGCTGCATATGGTTGCTGTATATCATGGAAAGTTTTCATATGCTATGATGACATAAGATTATAAGATGAGCCCATCATGGAAAATGATCGAAAGGTATGTCATCAAAACTGGGATGACAAATTGAGGAAAGGGTATATCAGAAATTTTTGAGGAATGACTGCTAATAAAGGAACTTACCACTGCACCTAAAATATGAAGTCGTTGGTGAGGGTTGAGGGATGTAATTTATATTCTAATATGTCCTGCGGGTTGAGCGCCCATTTCATGGGCCGAAATCTTGACTATTAGCAGTATTTTTTAACCTGTTCCGAATTCACGGTAGATAGGATTTAAACCTGGGTCGCTCAGATACTGTATCAAAGGTCCCACCACTTCACCAAACTTCATAGTTGTGATGAGGGTTCAGGGTTGTAATTCTATTGAGGGATGCAAGTTTATACTCTGGCAATTACATTAGAAATTTCCGTTAGTTGAGAACGAATAGTGAAGAAAGTGAAACTTGTTTATAATACACTCAAGAGACACAGTATATTATTTTGTTTACAGTTCCTATTTAGAAGAATTCTGCCGAGAAACTTGTGAATAATGCTCTTCATAATCCAAACAGTGGCCAACTACAAGTTCCTTCATTGAGTGCTGATCAGACTTTTGTGCACATAAATCAGTATTATGGCCTAAATTTCTATTGTTTCATTTACATTGCCTCTCATAATATCTTCACTTTTTTGCATACGTACATTTGAAAGCAGCTAAAATCATGTGTATTTTTCCCTACCTTTCTTTTCAATGATGATTTTTAGTGATAGACTAATATGTTGTTTTTAATTCTGCAGGTGATGCTCCTGTCGTAGTGGCTAAGGGTGGCTTCTCGGGATTATTTCCTGATTCCAGTTTAACTGCTTATACTTTCGCACTTGTAGCTAGTTCTCCTGATACAATTTTATGGTGTGATGTGCAATTGACAAAGGATGGTATAGGAGTTTGTCTACCTAATGTGAAACTAGACAATTGTACAGACATCTCTGGCATTTATCCCCAGAGAAACAAGGTTTATCTTGTCAACGGCGTGTCGACACCTGGATGGTTCTCTGTGGACTTTAACTCAACTGAACTAGCACCAGTTTCTTGTAAGTTGCATTCTGAACAAGCAAAATATTTTCCCTTACTATACAAGCACAGGCAAATCCTTCTTGCGTTAGAGTAGTTAATGTACTGAGGCATCTTTAATGCCACACATGAACTTGGAAATATGTGACTTTGCTGAACAAGTAAGAAAATGTAATTTGTTTCTTATTTTCTTTTGCCTATCGTGAAATAACTCCATCAGGACCATCAGGCCTCAAATCAACACAAATTTTAAATTATTAAGGCATGTGATAGCCAGCCACAAGTCCTCTTTAAACCTGCAAAACCTAACTCCAAGATGCTCAATAAATATATATTTCAAGATATATGATCCATAAAAAACTTTCAATGCCAAATTCATAGTTCAAACTTACTTGGTCATAACATATAAACACCAGCAAATCTATATTATCCATCTACTCCAACAACTCCTTAGCATATAAGAGAAGTCTTACTCAAACATACATGTATCTGTGAGTAAAATATGGTTATGATGTGGCATCTAACCGATCAACATCAATGTTAGTCGCCCTCTAACCGATCAACATCAAGCTTAGTGACTCGTGTATTAAAATCTTATATAGTTTTCAGGATTTTATTTGGAGTTTCATTTATATTCGGTTCAGCTATATAGATTGTATCGCTACGTAATTGCACATAATTAGCAACCTATAATAGAAAAGAATTGAAGAAAGAAAAAATAATAAACCAAACTACAAAAAAATTTCTTTTTTTAATTTTTATAGTCTAAACTAGAAATAAAATGTCAGCAAATTCACCTCAAACAAGTCAACTAGAAATAAAGTCTTCTAAAATTGAAATAACTAGTACTTTTTTAAACTGAAGCAACTAAAACATTTTCTTTACTAAACAAAAGCTAACCTACATCTTAGGTTGAGGTGGTGGAAGAGCCCTAGCTGCATCTAAGATTTTGACACAGAGTTTGTGGAAACACGAGTTACTACAAATAGATAGGTGGTAATAATTAGGATTCACATCATTAATATGACACTCCTCGCAGTTAATGATGATTTTTTTGGTTGCTAATTTTAAACCAAGGCTCAGATACCAACCTAACGTAGCACAATTTATCAGAGTCTAGCAAAGTAATTAAACGAGACTAAAGTGCAAAGTAAATGCAAACCTAACACTAAAAATGCAGCGAAAAATAACTTCAAATATTGAAATATTATAAACTAACAATTGATAGTAAAAAACGACAGGAACTGAAGAGCATGTTCACGATAAACCTAAGGCGTGGGAAGTCCGAGCAAAGTCCCCCGACCCCTTTCGAGCAAACAACGTTTGTATAGAAGTCCTATGACCGAATTCTGCAAAAGAGTTCATACATGCTTAGTTCCATATAAGAGCAAAGATCTAACATTCTGATTAATCACTAAACCAATAAATGAAAGCAAAACAATTAATTTCAGGCTGAAGTCTGAAACTCTATTGGATCTGGAAGTTGATCTTGAGGTGGCAAGGTCGAAGGGTGGGTGGCAAGTTGGTTCAGTCGTGTCCAGGGGATGATAGCAGTGTTGAGGACTTGTGGTATAGGGCTGGTGGTTGTCGATGGCGAGCGAGCAAAGCGGAGAGCAGGATTGGATCTGCTTGTGAAAATAAGGGAGTCTGAGGGGAGTTCCGAGGCTTCTGAGATGAGGGAATGTCCTGGCAATAATGGGGATCGAATGTGGGGAGGCTGAGGCATTATGAAAAGGCTGAAATTTTGAGAGAATAAAAAGAAACCAAGAAAAGGTGGAATCACTCCGAATATCAAAACGTGAACTCAAGTTTATTTTCAATCTTCTCTGCCAATTACAAAAAGAGTTTTATCTCTTATAGAGATAGGATAAACAAACTCGATCTTATCTAAATGATTAAATCTCATCTAAGTACTATCCGATTTAAACTACCTTATCATCTAAAAGAGATAAAATGTGAAAACAAACATAATCCTATCCTAACAAGGGATCTGAAAATAAATAAATTCTGAGAACAATGTAATTCTCTCCTAACAAGAAATATGAAAATATCTCTTATAATTTATCTGCGATGCTAAGTTCCCTTAAGAGTAGAACCGTATATTGTGATCCCTATCAAGATCATACCCCCCCACTTCCCCCCCCCCCCCCATCCCCCCTCTCTTTGTTTGTGTTTGTGCGCGTACGTGCTATTAAAATTCCATTCACAATGCCAAAACTCTGAATTATAGTGAGGGTTGAGAGTGTAAGTTTATATTGTAACCTGCCCTCCTCAAATTGAGTGCTCGGCTTATGGCCCGAAACCTGCACTTACACATTGATATCTTTTTATGTTAAAAAATTTCGCTATGAATATGTTGTTGTGGGTTTGAACCTGGGTTTGCTGGTTTGAACCAGGTTTGCTTTGATGTCATATTAAAATTCCTTCCACTGCACTAGAACTCTAAAGTTCCACTACACTAGAACTTTGAAGTTGCGGTAAGGATCGAGAGCTATAATTTTATATTCTAACACGTAAGTTGGTGGTTCTCTTAGTGCCTGCATGAATATATGTGAGTATGCATGTACGCATGGGCATGTAGGGATGTACGCATGTGCGTGCGCGTGAGTGCGTGCTCATACATATGCATGTCTGCCCATATTTGCATGTGTGATTGTGTATCCATGCGGATAGGTGGGGAAGTGGTGGGTTTGACGTGGGTTGGTTAGGTAACAAATAAAATGTTTCAACCAAAGAATATAGGAAGCCTAACCTATGACGTGGCACGCAAAGATCAATTTATTTTTAGAGTAACAACGGGTACACTGAAGAGAAATGCACTTTTTTTGCAAAGAAAATACATGTAAATGTTGTAGTAGATGCATCTTTAGATTTAGATCTTTGTGGTTATGAATTCACATAAACAGCATATTCAAAATATTTTTTGGCATTAACTGAAGTACTGTTGTTATCATATTTATGTACACAATAAACTTTTCTAGCATAATAACCAAGTCTGCAATCCAACCAGTGATACAAGGAGTTTATTCTCGAACTGATAAATTTGATCAGAGCTTGTTTCCCATCCTTGGTGTTGAAGATGTGGTAAAACAGCTTACGCCACCCGCACCTATTCTTTGGTTGAATATACAGGTAATAATAAACCTGCTTAAACTAATGTTGTGGTATGTTATTTTCTCTGTCCGCCAAAATTCTATTTCTGTTACTTCCCAACTAAGATTTACAGTCCTTATATCATGCAGCATGATATATTCTACAGTCAACATAACTTAAGCATGAGAAACTTTGTGCTTTCTGTATCAAAGCGTGTAGTTGTGAGCCATCTCTCATCACCTGAAGTGGCTTTCCTTAGTGGTATATCACCGAGATTCAAAAAGAGCAATACAAAGCTTGTGTTTCGCTTCCTTGACGAAGATGTTAGAGAACCATCTACCAACCAAACATATGGCTCATTGCTTAAAAATCTTACCTTCATCGAGACCTTTGCCTCAGGAATTCTTGTTCCCAAGCATTACATTTGGCCTGTGACATCTGACAATTACTTACAACCCTACACCTCCATTGTCACGGATGCACACAAAGCTGGGCTGGAGATTTTCGCAGGAGACTTTGCAAATGATGCGGTTTTGAGCTACAATTATAGCTACAGCCCATTAGCTGAACAGCTTTCCTTCATTGATAATGGTGCTTTCTCTGTTGATGGTGTGGTCACAGACTTCCCAATTACTCCATCTGAAGCCATAGGTGATGTTCTTCTGTCTTGTACAGTAAGATGGTTTATATTAATCAAGCTGATGATTATTTTACTGATAAAATTATTGATATGAAATTCCATTGTTAGATCAATACTGAAATATCTTTTTTTCATTGCATTTTTCATTCATAACCTCTAATGCATTTGTTATGTTGTACTTTCTACATATATAACTTTTTTTTTACCATTGATGAGGTGGTGTTTTACCTGTTTATAAGTATTTTTGTCATTGCGTTATGTTTTTTAGCATTATGGTGTTAGTATAATGCATTGGCAATTTGGCATGCTATTATTACAATCAATCTATATGATACCAAGCAATGAAACGAATGGATGCTGATTAGGTTTGCCAAAATTTTAACGTAGTGGAACCCAAAGCAATAATGTTTTCTTATCTTGTCCTCTAGTTACACAGTAATAAGAAAATTGATGATCTTTCTTTTTACTTCTCTTCCTCACCTCTCTCCGTTTCTCAGTAGTTAATGGATTAACATACATTGTGTTTGAGTTATTTGCACGTATAAAAAACACATTTTTTATTACCTTTTTCAAAAGAAAGAGATATGATTATAAATTAAGATTGTTTGCATAGTTAGATCAACTGTCAACAGTGTGTATGAGATAGCCAGATTTTTTTTCCTTTTCAAAAATAAATAGTTTTGACGTCACTGCCATTATATCAAAACTCCAAGTTGGGAGGTTTGAGGGTACAGTTTTATACTTTAGCACTTTTCTAGAGGTTGAATGGCTTTTCTTTGTGGGACACCTGGGGTTATTTTGTAACCTTCTTTCAGCAGGCAACCAGCTGGATCTGCAGTTTGGTTACTATACCAATTCTTAAACTCTCAGTCACTGCTTGAAAATTGATGTAGCTTTTCGGGGAGATCAAGTAACATATTTTTATATTTAAACAAGTAGATTCACCTGAAACATTGTGATTACTAGACACAAAATGGCTGATATCCTGAACCAGTTTATACCACAGTCCCAGCACCATTAGTTTTTTAATATTTGTTTCACAGAAGAAACACTTTTTCCATCTCTTATTTCATGGTAGAAAAGTATTTGTATTCAAGTATGTATGTATTAATCCAGAGAATTCATAATTTCAGTTGTGGGAATATGCCCCATAATATGATATACCTGTTTGTGCATACACGTGTCCAATTAGTAGTTCTTAAAAATTCACGCTATTTTCGTGATCACTAAGAGAGATTATATTGATCCCACTGTGTTAAAAAAAGTAAGAAACATTGTTTCCTGTTTCATTGAAAAAGATCTAAAAAAACCTAGTCGACATTTCTACAGTTGATGATTTTAATTGTTAGCAACTCGATGAATTTTCTTGTCTTCCAATTGCAGAATGGTTGAGGAGTTGTATCCATTGCTTCATCTTCTATTTAGTGAATTACCAATCTCGCAATGAATGATCTATGATTGAAAAAAATTCCTTTCTTACATCTTAAGTCTCAAACCAAAGATTGAAAAACTTGGAACATTATCTTCCTTTTAAGTGATGTGTTGTACTCAGGATAATTGCATACTGATTTGTGCCGATTGCAGGTTGCTTTTCTCATATAAACAAAAGTACAACTGATCATGGTACACTGTCTTTTCTTCTTCCATTGTTCGACTTACCTGAGTTTCTGTCCCATATACGTAGTAGTTAATTTGTCCTAGTTTCCTTTCCTTTTTCTTTTTTTTTTGTTTGGGTGTAATTCAGGAAAGCCTATAATTGTTTCGCACTATGGAGCTAGTGGAGATTACCCAGACTGTACTGATCTGGCTTATGAGAAAGCAGTTGAAGATGGTGCAGATATTATTGATTGCCCTGTTCAAGTGACTAGTGATAGAGTTCCCATATGCATGAGCTCTATAAATCTTATGGATGATACTACTGTTTTGAACTCACCCTTCAGCTCTCCTAGTTCTCAGATCCTAGATATTCAAAGTTCTCCTGGAATTTTTACCTTCAATCTCACATGGGATGAGATTAAGCAGAACTTGAAGCGTAAGTTTATATATGTACATCCTCCTTGCATTGTATCTTCCGGTTGTCTTCGAAAGTTAATAAGGATCTTAGTGATCCAATAATATGCTCCTTTCATAGGTTTTTCGGCTTCAACTAAACCTGCCATTTTCCTTGAGCATATAGGAGACTATTCCGATTTTTATACTGAAAAAGGAACTTAGTCTATTTTAATGATCCTGAAAGAAGGAGCTTAATCTTATGTACTTTTTCTTATCAAATGCAGCTCAAATATCAAGCCCAGAGAGCAGTTACATGTTGGTGCGAAACCCACGCTACAAGAATGCAGGAAGTTTTATGACCTTGTCGGACTTTTTGAAATTTGCAAAAGACAAAGCTCTTTCTGGAGTATTGATCAGTATAGAGGTGTGTGATTGTTGATTTGGACTCAACTGGCCACAAAGCTCTAACCTAGTTGTTCAAATTTATTAGAATACATTATCTATAGTTACAATACCTTTTCAACAACCCCCCCCCCCCCCCCTCCAATGCTAAAAAAAGTTCAAAACCCCACAAAGGAGGAAAAAAAGAAAAAAGAAAATAAAAGGATAGAATGAAAAACTAAAAAGAACAAGAGACATGAAACATATAGAACTGCCACTAAATCCGGCTACTTACTCTATACCAATGAATGAGGGTGGAAAGTAGCAAGAAATGATAATTAATAGAGATCTAGATGACTCTGGGAAGAGGAAATTGTAAGTATTGTATGCTAACTGAAAGTGTGGTCGCAAACAAATAAACTTAAAGTAGAAAATGTCTATAAAAAATTTGTTGAAGGGCTGACTGTCGTGTGAAGCATCAAATATCATCCAAGCCTGCATGTTCAAGATTAAATGATTGAAAATCAAGATTCTACTCCCAAGTGTGCTACATGGTTAAGTGTAGCTCTTAATTACAAGATATAAATTTAGAAATAATTTGTTAGCTAAAGACAAAACTATGTTATCGAATATTATAAATGGTTACTCAAAATAAATTCAAATTGAAGATTCTACCAAGTGTGACTTTGTGTTAATTTCAGCTCCTACTTGCATGATATAAATTTAGATATAATTTGTTATTTGAAGACCAAAACATGTTATCTAATGTTGTAAATGGTTTCTCAAATTATCTGAGAGCATGCTTGGCAACTTTGGATTATAATCTACTTAGATTGTAATCCACAAACATGGATTATAATCCATAGCATTTGGTAAATTTAGTGGATTATAATCCATTCCTAATAGTGAAGTGTTTGGCAAATGGGTGGATTATAATCCACTATTGTTGTGAAAATGACCAAAAAGGACATGGCTTATAATCCACCAAATAGCACATGGCTTGGAATTTTGTCAAATGATAAGGGATATACATGCCTTTTACTTGGTCAAACCTTCTTTAATCCACCAAAAAATAAGCTAGGGTACCCTAGCTTATTTTTTGATGGATTTTAAGTTAAAATAAGCCACTTGTCAAACATCTCAAAGTGGCTTATAAGCCACTTTTGACAATTTGCTAAAGATGGTTGAGGAAAGAGGAAAAATAAGAATAAAGAAGCCGTGATGGTGATGCCAAGAAAGAGAAGAAGGATGCAATGGCGGAGTTGGTGAAAGATTGGTTGAGGAGAAGAGGAAAAATTATTCCCGAGTTCATGAGAAATAAAAAGAGAGATGTGAGATCGAGGTGAGAGTAGTTTGGAAATTAAAAAAAGGTGGTTTCTCTCTGCTGAGGTGGCAGCTGCAGAGAGGCTTTTTCACATAAGAAGTTAGGTCAATGGGCCTAAGCACATGACCAAAAAGTCAAGAAGCAGGATCGCATGAGGGTTCTAATTTTGGGGCCTAGACACAATTTTCTTGATTCTTTTGGTAATTTTTAAAATTATCTAGAAATTCTCTTTATGTTGATGATGTATAAATCTGTAATCTGAAAGTGTGACTAATAAATTTAGTTGATAAGAAGATTAGATATTGGGTTCAAAAAATTTTTAAGTGTAGAACCAGTATTAAAATATAAAAAAGATCAGAACATAACATCTGTGTGTAATGAAATGAATGTAAGAGATCAAACATAAAAACAAGTATTTGATAAGCAAAATGAATTGATTATGTAAATGTTCATGTACACTTCATTTAATATACAAATTGTAATAATATTTAAATTCACTTAAATATTCTTTTGCGTCAAATTTGAATTTATGGCACCAACTTGATTGAATATCGGCTTTATATATGTTTATGTGTACATTATCATTATCATAAATGTATCTAATAGAAGTCAATATATTATTAATAAAATAAGTGCTCATTTATAGATTACTTTTTGAATAAGATATTGTGAATATCAAATTCATGGGTGTAAATAGAATTTCTTGCTATTTTTTGACTCTTTAGTGTTATTCAGAATATTCAAACTGATGATAGTTGTCAGATTCAAGAACAGAGAATATTTTCATACATCCATCTCATAAGTCATAACAGAGTGGATTTAGGTAGAGTAAAATATTATAATTGGAATATCCATCTCAAAATATTTGTTTTTCCTTCATCTAGCCCTTATTTGCTCCAAAATCCTATAAGGGTATGGTAATTGATTTCAATAAAGAAGTTTTGAAACCAGGGAGTATTAAATCTTATTCTTGCTACTGTAGTTCATTTATAACAAGTTTATTTGTGCTTGATGACATTGACTTCTCTTCTATTGCAGCATGCGGCATTTATGGCGGAGAAATTAGGATTTGATGTGACAAATACTGTCATCACCACCCTGAAGGATAATGGCTTCAATAACCAAACTACCCTCGGAGTAACAATTCAGTCCACCAATAGCTCCGTGCTTGTAAAATTCAAGCAGCAGACAAAGTACAATCTCATGTACAAGGTTGATGAGTCAATTCGGGATGCTGTATCTTCCTCAATTGTGGACATTAAAAAGTTTGCTGATTCTGTAGCAGTAGACAAGGAATCTATTTACCCTACAAGCATGAAATTCATTACTGGTCAAACTCAACTCGTTAGTACCTTGCAGAAAGGTGGGCTTGCAGTTTATGTGTATATTCTGCAAAATGAATTTGTATCCCAAGCATGGGACTTTTTCTCAGACCCTATTGTGGAGATCAATTCGTTTGTTGAGGCAGCTGGGGTGGATGGTGTCATTACAGATTTTCCAGGGACTGCAAGAGCTTACAAAAGTAAGTACCTTGTCATGACGGTAACACTAGTATATGTTTGAAGTTAATTTGCATTTCTTGTTTGAGAACTGAATATTATTGGTTTCACCAATCCGAACAAACTTAACACAACAGCGCCGTAGCCGGACAGAAATTCCAGCCCTAATTTGATATGTGTCTGTATGTTCATGTTATTGTATCTAGTACCTTGGTGTGAAATCTAAAATAATACGTCTCACATATGGACTTTTGATTAGCACGCATCATAGGTATGAAATATGGCAATATGAACATACAGACAAAAGATTTCATCTGTGCGAACATATCTATATCCTGAATATAAGATTTAACATATGTGCATGTCCTTGACTCATCGTGTTTGTACCCTATATTTGTATTACTGCAATATGAGACTGAATAAAATAACATTAAGTAGTGATTTGTCATTTTCTCTTGGTTAAAGTAAGGTAACAAATCGAATCTGATCTGGGGGGTCAACTTCCAGGAGGGATTTATGACCTCAAAGCAAAAAAGAAGGGGGTGGGGTGTGGGTGGGTGGGGGGGGGGGTGGTTTGCCTCCATGCGTTTGTAAAGAATAAAAAAATAATGAGGAGATTTTTTTTAAAATGATTTTTTTTAATAAAATTATTAGCAAAATCAGCCCTTTTATGAATTAATTAGCAAAATCAACCTCTTTTTAGTCACGTCATCGCGGTTTGCCAAAAAGAGGACAGTTTTGCAAAATATAATACTTAAAATATATGGGATTGGTAGTCCCATGTATTTAGCAATCACTAATCACAAGTTAATATTTTTATGTATATTAAAAGAATAAGATTAATTCTTAATTAATGACCTCTAAACACGCGGGACTACTAGTCTCATCCCATGTATTTTAAAGATTATATTTTGCAAAATCTACCTCCTTTTGGCTAGCCGTGATGACATGGCCAAAAGAAGGTTGATTTTGCTTATTTTTTTAAAAACCGTTCTTTTTAAAAAATTTCTCCAAAAAAAATTGTCAAGCCTAAGCATTTCCTGTTTCTTTATTTTAGTATTGCAGGAAGTTGTTCACTTTGTTAAACCTAGTGTGTAGTTCTGTAAGAGAAACTTCAACCCAAATCCTTGCATATAAGAGAATAAATATGCCGAGTTTCACGTTCTACATCATTACGTGGTTTGGTTTATGGTATGTCAAGGTACGAGTCTTCTCTTCCCTCTCACATGAAGTAGGATGGAGGAAAGGATCCTGTACAATCATCTTGCATTTATAGGGTTGTATATGTATATTGCCTGTTCAGAAAGTCGTCCTCAACCATGACATAACAATTCTATTCCTAAGTTGTTATTCGTTCTTCTTTATCGAATACACCATTTGATGAATTGTCTCAACCTGTAACTTTATTATAATTGTGCTTAAGCCATGTCATCTCATTCAATATTTCCCTCCTGTCCAGGATATATGATAGACCAAATGTAGCCTGGTAATAGGAATTAGAATTAGACTAGATGCACAGAGAGCGGCACGTGGATTTTTTTCGTAAATGCACAGGAATGAAGTTCAAAACAAAATACAAGCAAAAAGGAATAAAAGTAAACACTTCGGTAACCGAGCAAACTATAAGGAATATATTCAATCAGCAGAACAGACTACTAAGATAAACTCTTTTGAATCTGTGCAGGTAATTCGTGTACAAAATTGGGTGATGATGCTCCAGGGTATATGCAGCCTGTCCAAGTTGGAGGTCTATTGCAACTCCTTACGAAAAAAGCGCAGCCCCCAGCTGAAGCCCCATTCCCCGTTCTGAATCCATCTGATGTAGTTGAACCACCTCTTCCGCCTGCCATCAACTCATCAACCCCCACATCACCAGGTGGGGGTGGAAATGCATCACCCCCTCCTACCCCACCTTCTAAAGCGTCGATATGCACCATTTCATCAGCGTTTTCTACTACCCTTTTGGCACTTCTCGGGTTTCTTCTGTTCTTATGAGGATCGAGCTACGACAACATACTAATGTTCATTGTCGATTCTTTGTGTATATCTTGGTTTCACATTTATGATGATTGATCATCCTTTTACTGTCTGCTTTGGAGAGCATGAGCTCTTGCTTTCTGTAGTAATTGGTTTTTTGTTGTGTACTGCTGTGCCTTGTGATTAATGTTACCTCCCATTGTTCAGCACATTGGCTGAAGCTAACGATGTGAACGTAAACAGTTGAGATACAGTAATCACTCTGGAATCTGTCTATGAGTCACTAGAGCCAGCGAATATGGTTTCAGTACTTTCCGGAAGGAAGTTATGTACTTGAGGGACTTTCACCACATGGGTAAATATTTGGGACGGAAAACTCGAGGATTTGTCTTCACCCCCCCCCCCCCAACCAACCAGTCCTGAAGTGGCATCTCGCGGACATTTCCTCCTCCCGTAAGGTCCGGGAAGAATGCATGCAATCTATATGGAAGAATGCATGCAATCTAAATTGACATATCCACGCAGTAGAGAGAATACGCCTTTGCTTCCCAGGGGCAATTTTGAACCACCGGCAGTCCAGAACTACGCCACAGATCCACGCGACTGTACGAATCAAGTCTTTGCAGAACTACGCCACAGATCCATGCGACTGTACGAATCAAGTCTTTGCGGGTAGCTGCTTCAACCAGCGAATTTCGTCCTAATATGATCTCAATAACACAAGAAAATTCTTATCAAGAAAATCTAGAGTCGACTTCAATCTTTGTTCTATCGCCGTTTGGAAGATCATGCTTCAGCTTCGGGATCCAAGCTTGCCTCAGAGCTTTTCTTCTTCCTGTCGTTTTTCCTTCTACAAATGAAGTAGATCCAAGCTTGCCTCATAGCTTTTCTTGTTCCTCTCGTTCTTCCTTCTACAAGTAAAGAACCTCTCACTAAGAAGCAAGTCCGACTAGGGCAAGGGAGCAAGTCCCCGCTCAAGGAGGACCGTCCAAGGTCGTAGCTTTCTTGGTTCTGCATTGTCACTTCCTAACAAAAATTACGCAAACGGACCATTCACTTTGTAACAAAAAGTACCCAAACTACTCATAAACACCATTAGTGTTTGAATGCTGGAAATGCATGTGACTTGATGTTGTACTACACCACATTTGATGGCGTGGTGCCCTCAAGAAAAGAAATGAAAAAATAAAACAAAAAGCTAGTACTCTGATCTTAATCAAGAGAACAAGCAGGAAAACACAAACAAGAAACAAACAAGCTTATCCTTCATTCTTTTTTATTCTGCTTTTTCTGTATTTTGACTCACATGAAATTATTAACAGAGAGAACAGACACAAAAAGGGGATCCAGAAAGGAGAGGATATTTGAAAAAAAAAACTGTCTTAAATATTCCAAAAACATAATTTGTTGAAGACCCTTTTCTATATACCACCATTTAAACACCTCCCCTTGACAAGAACAACACTTATATAGCACATGTTTACAACTATTCCTACCATAAACATATAATAATATCCCTGCTGTAAGATCTGTACAATAGATAAGGAGCCTTTCACTCTTGGGCTACTACCACATTCCAAATGTGCAGCTCACATGTTCTTGAGTGATAAACTGAAGGCGATCACGCATCACAGAAATAGATGGGTATTGAGGAAGGCAGAGGCGGTAGAAACAAGTATGCGATGTAGGTAGGCGGTCATGAGAATCCGAAGACTTATAAATATACAATTTGGACGCCAAGCCACCGAAACCATCCACCGGCAAATACTTTACTGATGTCCAGAAGAAAAGTAGCACCCTTTGCTGCTCCTGAGTCATACCCTCCACTATCTGCATTTTATCCAACAAGTTTAAAGGTTCAACCATAACCTCTACTTACTATTCAGAAAGACTTTACCCCGAGGAAATTACAGAAAAAGAAGAGAGAAAACAAAGTAAACGAAAACATACTTTCACACAAACTCTGAATTTAAACTTGTCTACATATTAAGAGGTGAAATTGAACACAGTTCGGACCTTTTCTCTCTTGCGTACAAAGTGAAGGTGAAACTGAACACAATTCCGACCTTTTCTCTCTTGAGTACAAACTGAATACGCTGGATAAATAAATAAATAAAATTTAAAAAAAGAGGCGCACTCCACTTTCATATCTTAAAATATTATGCAGCTCTAACACTTTAAATATGTAATCCGCAACTGCAAACTCCATTACAAATCAACATCTTGTGTAAGGTAGCTAAAAAAAGAGAACTAAAGCAAGCTCTTACTACCCATTGATCAATAAAGGGGTAGGATAACTATAGAAAGTCCTATAAAAAGGAAATTCTAAACTATAAAAAATGAAAGACCTATAAAAGAAATACTATATTTAACAAACCCCCGCAAATTCTTTGGGTATACACCGTGAGTATGGATGCATCTACAAAAGTTAACCGGATGTTGCGAAGGCAATCACTGAAGTCGCGTCATCTCATACTCTATGGTACACCACTTCAATCGTAAATCACAAATTGCAACCAACTCCTTTAACAAGTACAACAAAATGGCTGATCACTTACTTGAACCAGCCTTTTACAGACTCTAACCTTTTATCAAATCCAATCCAAAACAAGGTAAAAGTCTAAAATCAATAACCTTCAGCATTCAGTCCAATGCCAAACCATACATACAAAACCATCCAACTCCCTTCACATACTATCATAAAATCAAATCTTACCTCATACTATGACAAAATTAAATTGAACAAAATAGAACTTTTACCAACACTACCTCTCTGAACTATGAGGCCCAAACTAAGTTAACAAAACAATCTTCATTGAGACCACTTCGAGTAGATAATCAAAACAATCTTATCCCGAAGCAAATTCCAAACATACCAGGTGGACCCTCAAAAATTTCTTATCCTGAACTAAATTCTAAACCTCAGCCAATCTAAACAAGCCAATAAAAAAAAATCTCCAAGCAAATTCATCGCCAAAACATGAACCAACATTTCTGCCTGTTGAATTAACACTGAAGCCATAGAAGCTGGACAAGAGCAGAACTTTTCATAATCCTAATAGACGGTGAAAGGCAATCTACGCATATTCACCATTCAATTTATGCTCATTAAACCTAACAAATGAAAGTCAAAGAGTCAAACAAGGGCTTTTTCCCATAATACGAAGGTCAAATCACTTGCTAATGTGTGAAGATGAAAAAGAGGAGCCAGCAGCATAAAGAGACTTCCTGAAGTTCTCCAGTTGTCTCTGATTGAGAACATCAGTGGCCACTATAAGTTTTCAGACTATCTAATTATCATAAAACATGGAATATGTTTCAACAAATTTGTACAACCTACTAGCATAAATTATGCACAACAATGCTGGAAATAATTTGTTCCACTGACTGAGCCTCCAGTTAAAAACTTCTCCAGAAAGGGCTCGAAAACTGCCCTACAGTGGTATAATAAATTAAATTCTGCAGTTCTCATCGTGTTACAGCCATGAAGTAGCTCCTTTTCTTTTGACACAAAATTAGAAAGACCCCTTCGATTTTCCTTCAAAGCCTAAACCTTTTCACTTGACCTTGCTCCTACAAACTTGAAATGTTCATCCAAAAATCGGAGAATACAACAATATGTCTGATGCCCCAAATAAATAAATAAATAAACAAAAAAGGGAAATAAGTTGAGAAATGTTTGAATTATCAAAGTGAAAAGAATATAAATAAAAGGCAAAAGAAAAAGGAAACGATTTTCTTCCATCAAATAGATAATGCCTTCTTCCATCAACATGGATAATGTTCACATTAAGAAAGTCAAAGTCAAAGAAAAGTTTGCAGCTCTTCCCTATATCCTTGTTTGCTATTTGATTCATTGGTTGCCAAATACTGTTGACCATCTGGCAGAGATTTTATGTCCATACATACACATCCAACCTCACCTAAATTAGCATGCACAATGATCTATCATACTAGTCGAACATCTCCAAAATATACTGATGTCTCCATGTTGCATTGTGTCCGTTTGAGATCACCACTAATGGGATTCCTTTTTTTTAAGTCTTCGACATATTAGTAAGTTCTTTTCAACCTCCATGCCTTAGCATTATTTCAACCTCCATGTATTCTCCCGGATGGCTGATGTGTCGTTCATAATGCTTACCGTAAAATGGTATGGTCTCAACATCCTTTAACACTTTTGCAAGTTTTGGGCAATCTTCATTATTTTCCTGATATATTTGATAACAGTTCGGTCTAAAAAATCTACCGAAATGTTGCAATATTTGATTTGAAATTTCATTTGATTTACAAGACTGGTCAGTTTTATGGTTCAATTCAGGCTAACCCAAGCATATATCTGCTTATGTAAAGAAGTAGAAGAATTAGAGCTCAATTAAGACCAATTTTTTTTGCAAAAGATGACATCTTTCTCCATAACTCCATTATTTATTGCACCAAACATAGATATCAATGATACACACATTATGTGATAGAACATCCCGATGTTTATTTAATATCTCTATCAACCCCTGAATATCAGCCATTCGATATGGAATTATTCATTGTCTTAAAAAATGGTCTAGGCATCCGCCCAGGCGTAAGTAATACCTAGGCTGGCCACTTATTCTTGAGAGTTCACATGTGAACATAGACTGCTTACGTGGACTCACTATGTCAAAAAGGGATTTATTGCCCGCTTAAACATAACAAGTGACGAGAACATGTCAGGTTAAAGTGGATCAGCTCGGAACCCGATCCAAGTTCATCTCAGATAAAATGATGAGGATAGGATTTTGGATCTTTGAGAACTTCCTTCCGTGGTGCTAATAACAAGGTTTTAAATGTCGGATGTCGGGTTCATGTCGGATGGCTGAAATCCATGTCGGATAGCGGAAATCGGGGATATATCGGGGGACATTGACTAAATATCGGATTGTCATATCGGGTAGTGCGCATATGTATAATATCATGTCCTAAATGTAATCTAAGCATTCATAAATTCAATATAAACATACTTTATAAATTCTATAGACTAAACATATAAAAAAATAAATAATATATGGATTTGGGTTCATAAATTCTTTCTATCGGGTTCATAAGAAACCCTTAAACATGAGAACGAGTCAAACGGGTTTGGGTATTTATTACTAAACCCAAACCCGATAACAAAAAACATATCTTAAAAAAAGTACCATATCGATCGGTTTTCAAAGCTAAAAAATAGGTCGATATGCCCGATATGACCCTGATATTTCCGATTTGGCCCTAAAAACCGACATACGAGTTGAAAACGTCCATATCGTGTCGGTCAAGCCCTCAAACCGATATGTCGGCCGACTTGTCGGCCCATATTTAAAACCTTGGCTAATAAATGCCTACGTGCCACTTAGGCACCCTTTATGTGCTTGGGCAAGGCGCTATGTCCGACACCTCGCAACGCATAGCGCTTTCTAAGACCCAAATGTAATGTTACAAAAACATACATGCACCCTGCATGAAGTGCCTTCGCACAAGGCACTTGCGAGGCGCAAAGGCGCTGTCGCATCATATGTGAGGTGATTTGTCATTGCACCGCATCACAGCGTGCATGAGGTGCGCGCCTTTGATAACGATGCCACTTATATGAACTCCCCGCATCAAAAAGAGGTTTATTGCTCGCTTAAGGATAACCACAGGTGAGAAGAATGCGCCAAGTGAAAATGAATCAGATCGAAACTAGATCCAAGTTTATCTCAGATAAAGAATTGAGGATATAGTTTTGAATCTTTGAAAAACATCATTCCTCCCTCGACGCTGAAAACGCATATATCCCGCTTAGCCATCTGCTATGGTGCTAGGCGCGATGCCTGGCACATAGAAGTAGAGGCAGTAAAAGATCGTGCCGGGCCGAGCAAGATGAAGTTTGACCGCACCCGTATAGCTTGACATGAACCAAACCCATTTAATAAACAGTTCATGCTACCCAACCCGTTTATTAATTGGTTACCTGACCTGACCTGAATGACCTATTTAGAATTGCGAAGTAAGAATATTGACTTTCTAAAAACGAGTAACCAGATGTTGCAAATGTTCCCTTCGGGCTCACTAACTCTAATAAATAGTGCACTTTTATGAACCAAATTACTCCTTAACGCATCATAACAAAATCTGACCTGCAATTTAGGTCATTTAGCTTTTACCAAACAAATAAAAAGAAAAGAGAAAGTGGAGACTAATGTGAATCTTGTACGTAAACAAAAACATTTTTCTTCTCCTAAACTTTCAAGAGCAAGAAATACTCCATTTAGCAATTAGCAAACAAACACATCTCTCTTTATATTTATCTCACTCAAGTTGTCAGTGGCTCCCTCATGTTCCCCAATACATTCCATGACTATCGTTATCTCAGCATACAAATATCCCAAACCCCATCAAAGTAAACAACTAAGATTCCTCAAATAATCATGATCAACACCTCACAAAATACAAAGCAATCTCCTTCTAGAGCCCGCGTAGAATAAAAGTTGTACTAAAGCAATTCTTTTAGGAAAGGATGTCGTTGCTTCTGCAAGCAAGTAAATTGGTTTAAACAGGTTACTAAATGGGTAATAAACAGGTCATTAGGGTCAACCAAATTTGACCAGATTAATAATCGGTTCAATTTGGGTCGACCCATCTATGATCCAAACCCATATACCTCAACTGCTGCCCATTAATAATGGCTAACGGGTCAGATTGGTTCAAAATTTTCCGCAACTCAGAAGTGCCTAGGCTTTCTACAACATTGATGACTGAGCATTTTTGATCAATATATAATTCACGGGATTTGGTTCAGGCCATTTGCTACTCTTTAGGCATTTTGACATTGCACCTGACGTCTCATGTTGAACTTGTTAAAATAATATTGCTTTAAATTTTGTTAAATGTTTATTCTATTAGTTCTAGTTTGTAATTTCATACTTTTCCAGTTAAATTTTACTGTAAATGTTACTTGCATTGCATGCTAGCTTAAAAAATATTCGCATATCCTTTATCATATTTACCATTTAGAGACCTACTTAAATTTATTTGCTTATTTGTCATTTGTTCAAATCTTTGTTGAACCCTTATAGACTCGTACTGTGTCACAATATATGGCTAGTAACTTATTTCAATGATTTTTAGATGAATGAAATAAACAATGTGCACATAGAAGACAGACATCAAATCCAAAATTTTCAAATTGAAACTAACACCTAGGAGTTTAAAATTTATCACATGCAAACCACATAAATACCAAAGAACATAGAACATGCAAGATTAATTCATATCTCATCCAATCATCCACATAAATAATAGTGATTGCTAAATACTAGTAAGTGTCACTAACACAAGTGACAATATTTCAATCCCAAAATTAAACCATTCTTATGATAACTAAAGAACAAAGAATATCAACCAATATTTTCTAGTGGTTCCTTGCATTTGACATCAATCTATTAAAAAAACATTAAGCAAGACTGGGTAATAATAAAAGTAGTCTTACTTGAACTTTGGTACCCCAAAGTATCACACTTTTGGAATTTTAATACCCCAAAGTTCAATTTTGCCAATTTGATATCCCAGCATATTGGATCTGTTAACTGCGCCACTAATTTAATGGAGGGAAACCCGATTACAGAAATTAACCCTCCACTTTACTCCCTCATTCTCATCCATGTGAGAATATCTGAACCCCAATTTTTCTCTACTGATCTCCTCATCAAGATCTCAGAGAAAAACCCCAAAAATTTGTTGATTATATCTCCAAAATCCTCCAAATTTTTGTTGCTAACTCAGAAAAGATCTCATGTCTCCTCTAGTGAAGGATAAATCCCTCTTATGAACTTATTAAGTGAAGGTGTAAGCCCTAAAATTCAGTGCTTTTGTCTTGCTCCTTGACTTGTTATGTCAACGTGTAAATAAATAATGCCTCATTACCTCTGTATATCTTTCCTGCCAGTTATTTGTACTTTTTGTTTAATGCCTGGACCTTTGGAATTTGGATAATTGTCTACAATATTATGAATATGACTATATTGAACTTGGATCTATAATTGGTCATGGGTTTTTGCTATAAGTTTCTAAGTAGTTGAACTGTATCCAAGAAGACTCATAATGAATGGGTAAGATGCTATTTTTTAATCATATATTGCAAGGGATAATGAAGAATAATGTTGTTACTTTGAATGTTGAATTATTAGATGATTCAATATGTCAGTTTCTTATGAATAGATACCCTACATTATATACCAAGGATGACTTATGCTGGTGTATATACAGGAACAGGAAATGTGAGGAGTAGAAATAGGATTTGAGTTTAATTGATTTACATGAAGCAGATAAAGGAAGAAAAGATAGAATAGGATAGAAATTTATAGAGAAGAGAAGGATATAAATGTTTTATTTTATCACATGCTCAACACGCAACTTGGTTTAGACAGCAAAGCAAAAGACTGGTTAAAGTGGGGTATCAAAGTTCAAATTGATTGAACTTTGGGTATTGAAGTGGCAAAATTAAACCTTGGGATATCAAAGTTTAAAAAGAAGTGAACTTTGAGTACTAAAGTCCAGTTAAACTAGAAAAATATTTCATAGTCAATCCACCTTATTTTTTAATGAACTAAAAAACAAAAAACTGATAATTGATATGCATGCAAATGAACTTTCAATAAAATCATAAGCTTGTAAAACAACTCAATCCGGCAAAAAAGAAATAAATTTGCAAATAGTTACTGCTAACAAAACTAGGAAAAAAGAATTAAGCAATAAAATCAAATAAAAACATAATATCTTTTTCCAGCTAATGGAAGCATTGATAGAGGACACTCAAAATTCAAAAATTATCACCGATATGCATACACGTTAACATAAGTGGCATAAAATTTTCAAATAGAGAACAATACCTTCTAGAGGATATGTCCAAAATTTATCACATGCAAATAACTTAAATACCAACGCAAACAAGAGAACACGCAAAATTAATTCATGTCTCACCTAATCATCCACAAACTAATACTAGTATCACTAATATAAGTGACAATATTTCAACCCAAAATTTAAACCATCATTATGATTAAACTAAGGAAAACCAACAAGATTTCATAATGTTTCCTTGCATTTGGCCTCTTCATCAATCTATTAAAAAGCCATAAGCGAACGTAAGTAATGAAAATCTTTCATAGTCAAAACATCTTATTCTTTTCATGAACTAGAAAAAGAAAGAACTGATAGCTGATATGGATGTTAATGAACTTTCAATAAAATCATAAGGTGGTGAAATAACTCAATCTTGCAAAAAAGAAATAAACTTGCAAATAGTTACTATTAACAAAACTAGAAGAAAATAAACCAAGTAATTAAAAAATCACATAAAAACACAAAAATATCAATTTACAGTTGTTGTAAGCATTGACAGAGGACATTAAATCATAGCCAATCATCACTGACGCATGTGGTCATTAATAATCCTTGAGGCCCAGGAGAGAGGGATCAGAGAGAAAAATAGTTCCGAGGAGGCACACACTTAAGTGGGAGAAGATCAAAGGAAAAAAACATTAGCATAGAAGAACTAAAGCTCCCCAATGAGGATCCGGGTATCATCACCTCTTCAATATTAATGAGATTGAATAGTACTTTATGGTGAATGAATACCAATGTCCTACACTGGTAAAGACCTCTTTGCAGTGTCCAGAAGATCTAGGATTCAAATCCCATTTGCACAAGGCATGGGTGAGGGCTATTCTCTCAAAAAGGACCTTATGGTGGTACATAACATATAACCTAAGTTACGCGGGTGTTGGTACGGGCACGACAAATTTGTAAAAGCTAAGGCACAGGGATAGGGCTCCACATACATGTATATATACAAATAATTTAAAAGAGATCAATATTATTTTTTTCATTTCTCGTGCTATGAAATAAAATTTCAATAACATTTATATATTTCTTTTATAACATAGATCTATAAATTAGTAAATTGCTTGTTTTTTAACTTGATATCCAAAAGGCCTTATAATTATAGTTTTGAACAAGGTATAGGCTGAAAAGAACCCAACTTATGCCCAAGGAGTTTCAAAAATTGCATGTGAAATATAGAATATACGTCCAAGAAGTATATAACTGAGTGTTAGGTTAAAACATATATTATGCACTTGAGTAGACATTTGAATAAGTGTATGCAAATGCCTAAGGAGTGTCAACTGAAGTTTTGGTGTTGGGTACGGGCACAACAGGAGTACAGTACCAAATAGAAGTACCCATGCAACATAGCATATAACCGTGGGAAATGAATTCAGCCACCCCACTTGTAAGTCAGTTACTTTAGTGAGTAGTAAAAAAAGTACCTGCGCTTGCAATCAGCTGCTCACCAGACACTAAAAGTTTAATCTTCACAGCATAGCAAACACTTAGTTTTAAAAAAGTAGAATGCTTTGTTTGTTGAGTGCACATTCTAAGTGCTACATAACACCCCTCACTTCTTGAGCATATCATCTATCATGTCTTCAACAGCTTCTTCTATGTGCTATGTAGCATGCTTGGTCCGCTTAAGATTTATATATGAAGTAAAGTGGTTAAACTGATCTATAGAACAATGAAGAAATGATAATTATCAGAGTTGATTAAAATAATTGTGCATATTTTGAGCATGTGTGGGAACTATGGATTATAATCCTTTTGGCTTATAAGCTAAGTGGATTATAATTCAAAGTGTCTGGTAAATTTAGTGGATTATAATCCATTAAGTGTTTGGCAAATGAGTGGCTTATAATCCATTCTTGTTGTCAAAAAGGACAACAAAAGACATGGCTCTACTATGGTTAAAGATAGAGCAATAAGGCTTGGATTTTTCTTAAAAGACAAGGGGTAAACTAGCTATTTACTTGGTCAAACTTGGTGGCTTATAAGCCACCAAAAAAAATAAGCGGGGTAGCCCAGCCCTTTTTTTTTTGGTTTATAAGCCAAAATAAACCATTTTCCAAACATGTCTCAGTGGCTTATAAAGCCACTTTGACCAGTTGCCAAGCATACTCTTTCACATTGAGGTGCGTAACTTCTGATACGGAGAAGGTTCTTAAAATCATAGCAAAGAATTTCAGTACAGTCTTAACATGTATTTCATTTACCCTGTAACATAACACAAGAAGGGTTCTCAATTTCATAATACATCAGTTCTAAGGAAAATACAAATAATAACGTTCACATGTTAATTGTCAATATGTTTAACGTAAATATCACAAGTATGGGAAACAGCTCTGACTCCCCCAAACAGAGATGCCACCCTGCCCCAAATTGGCACGTAATATGAACTATTTTTATGGGTGTGCACTATTGGAAGCAGAGAAACCATCTAGAAGATGTAAAACATCTTCCTAACTGTTCTCAATTGTATAATTAGAAATGAATCAAACAATAAAACTAAATTTTCTGAGTACCCCACTATCAGAATGTTATTGTTTTCATGAAGAAACAACTCTAAAACCATACTATGAATGAGACGGAAAATAAATCTATAATCAAACGTACTGAGAGGTAAGCATGTTTATACCTTCCAGAACCAACAGATCTGACGGTCTTTCACCTTATAGCCATTGTACTCTGTATGTGACTTCCACTCCCTCACGTTGATGATGCTATTGCTTCCACCTACCATTCTATCAAAATCTTCGAGGTCCAAATTATTGAAGAAAAACTTCAGGTACTTTGTATTAGAAAGTATCTCACTAAATCCTCTAGCAAAATAAGAAACCTGCTCTGAAACAGATTTCACAAAGCGATGCTGAATTAGAAGCTTGATGTATTCTTCCCTATTTTTGCTATTAACAACAATATCCTTTCCCCCATCACAGAGTTCAACAGCCCTTTGAGTTCCCAGTTCTTCAATTTCTCTCACAAAGGTTAATCCCAAGACGTCGGAATCAAGAAGCTCAGCATCCATCTCCAGAATCTTTTTGCAGCTCATATATAAGAAGGGGTCTGCATCTTTAATATCCTCCAATGTAACTATTTCACCAGCTAGTTGCAAGAAGAAGGCACGATCAAGCACAACACCTACTTGAACTTTATGCATCAAGGCTAGTGCAACCACTCTTCCACAAAACTCAAAATATTTGAGGTGCAAAGGATCAACAGAAGATGCTGAGAAAAACCACAAAAGAAAAACAATCCATATAAGAATAGCAGAAGCAGCATGAATGCATGTGATTATGCGCACTACATAATACAGTCAAGAATAAGTAAAAAACAGAGACAATGCCAGTACAATTGATCTAACTAATAGATCCCTTTATGACTAAGCACTGCAGAAACATCAATAATGAGAAAGATGACTTTATTATGGGAAAGAACTTCAGGAACAATAATGCTTCTTGTTCCTTGATGAATGAGAACTTCAGCCTCTATGGCACAATAGTGATGCCACTGGTGACAGTGCTGGAGAGGTTTGGGGCTCAAATCATTCTCATACCACGTTTTCTCATGAAAATCAAAAAAATGAAGATAAGGAGAAAATTGATTTATTAAGTTCGACAGAAATTTCTGAAGACAAAGGGAATGGAATTTCATTTACAGTCCCTATTCTGTATCATTGGTTGGGTTGGCTAGGATGGCATTTTCCACATCGGCACTGCCACTTTCTGATGCTAATATCCCACTAAACTCCACAGATATGTGGACCCATTTTACATGATGCACACTGATATGAATCAGAAGCAGCATGAGTTTAAACAGCATAATGCATTAAAATCCCAACATGTCAACTGGTTTTACTGTGTATGACAAGAGTCAAGACAGTTGCCATGGTGTCATTAGCATGAACTTGGTGCAAAATATAACTTGACACAAAATCAGAGCGTCCACAGGTGGTTATAGGTCAAACATTCTAGAATAGAACACCAGGACAATTTATTTGGAAATTTTCTTTCAATCCCTTACTCTTTAAGGTCACAATTTGGCCTAAATCTTGCTCATCCTTCAGGCAGTGTTAATGCTTGATTTTGAGCTTATGTGTGCAGGACAGAGCCAAACCTACTTTGACAGGGAAAGGAGTAAATAATGAGTGTGAATGGAATCACGCTACTTGGGAGAAGCAAATCAGTCAAGTACAGTTGTCACAAGCTTGTACTACAAGAGGTATAAGCTCTTATCTACATCTAAGCAACTCACTATTACGCTAAATTCCTCAACACATGCCCACAAGGCCGCAACCGTTAGTCGGGCTTGCCAATCAACCCACATATGGCCAACCTTACCAAATTGCTAACTCAATTCTTCCTTATCCTTTTTAAACTATTTGAATTCTTTGGACAGTTATATTCTCTTACACAATAATCCATCAATTCAAAGGTAATATTTTCTAAGTACAATGAATACTAAGACTTTCTTCTAATGTGTGTGCGTATATATGCGCGTGTGTGTATATAGATACACACACATGTAAGGGTGAGTCTTCACGCAACGTTAAAGGTTGCTGCCTTCTGACCTGAGGGTCACGGGTTCGAATCTAGGAAACAGCCTCTCTGTAAGGCGAAGATAAGGATGTGTACATCTGACACTCCCTAGAGCCCACAATGATGGAAGCCTCGTACACTGGGCCATCCATATACACACACATACATGATACGTGTGTGTATACACACACGCATATAT
>BQKN01065888.1:860355-887177 GCA_022839385.1 Asparagus kiusianus | reverse complement strand
TATATATATATATATATATATATATATATATATATATACATACATATGTATATGTATATACATATGTATATGTATATACATATGTATATGTATACACACACGCACGCGAGCACGTACATATATATATACATGCGTACGTACGTACGTACGTACGTTCGTGTGTGTGTATACACACACATATGTATATGTATGATATATATGTATATATATACACACATTAGAAGAAAGTCCTAGAAGTATTCATTGTACTTGGAAAATATTACCTTTAAATTGATGGATTATTGTGCAAGAGAATAAAACAGCCCAAAGAATTCAAATAGTTTAAGAAGGATAAGGAGCTATTGAGCGAGCAATTTGGTAAGGTTGGCAATTGAGCTAGCAAAGTGTGTGTATATGTATGTGTGTGTGTTTGTATGTATATATAGATATGTGTGTATGTATATCAATGTTTTAAATATCGGTTATCGAAAATATATCGGACGACCAAAATTCATATCGAACCCCAGTTATCGGGATATATCAGGGATAAATAGTAAAAATCAGAATGTTACATAGGATGATAAGCATATATAATTTAATGACTTAAAAAGTCATAAGCACATTTAATGAAACATAACATACTAATATATAAATAACACATGTTTAAGATCACTAACCGATTGTTTTTGTTAAGTGAAAGTGAAATAGATTAGGATAGTATTATTTTTGTTTAGTGTATGCCGGTCGAGTATGAAAAAGAGGGTTTTTTTATCTCCAAACCCGAACCAGTTCACTTAGAATATAAATTGTAGAAATTCGGGTGATTTTAGCCCATGAGAAATTGGTCGCTTTATCGAATTTACACCGATATATCAGGAAAAATAGGCCTAAAACTATATGCAATATATTTTTGCAAATTTCGTATCGAACATAGCCCAAACCCTATATATCGGGGACAAACGATAAAATCAGCCTATTTTTAAAATATTGATGTATATATAGATATGTGTGTATGCATATGCGTGTATATATTTAGGTGTATATATATATACACACACACACATGCACGCTTTCGCGCACACGCATATGTGTGTGTGTATAAGTCTCAAAAATGGACAGCATATGGGTATCCTAGATGTTTTTATTCCACGACTAGCATCAGGTTAGCAAGAAAGCTAGAAATTAGTCAACTACCACTCACCTATGATGTTTTTTTAACTTTTACGAGGAAAATAACCTAAAGAGTAAACTAGTCTTTTATAGACTGAAAACTTGATTATTAAGATATCGATACCAACGTTCAATAAGGAGCAATTCTAATTATAGTAATATAAAAATTAAAAAAAAACTTTACTAATAATTGGATTCTAAAATATCTCTAAGTCAAATAAAATTCTTAACTAATAATTTGTTTATTATGGATAAGGCTACAAGAAGTAAATATTCTAACTAAAAAAAAGGTTTAATCGTTTTTGCAAATTGGTCTTTTTTGCGTATCTACCCCTTGACATCTACAATATTTGCAAATTATCCTCCAAATCTAGGCATTTGCTAACGGCCCCCCACCAAAACAAAAACAAGAAAAATATCGCATTAGTTTTTTTATACCCCCTCAGTTTTCAAAGTCAATAAAATACTGTTGATTAGGTTATTAAAATTTATCAAATTATAATTAGATGGAGAGAAAGATGAATTAGAGGTAGATGGGGATGGGAAGGTGAGGGAGGAGGTTTAGAGAGGGTGCATTACATAACTCAAAAAAAATCTAGATTTGGGATCAAATTTGCAAATACGATAAATTTGATATTTGCAAAAAAAATCTTTTTTATTTCACGTCTTTAGTGCGAAGAAAAAGTCGTCCTACGTGAAATCTCTCTTGGTGAAGAAAACTTGACCTCGAGTTTGAAATTGACCATCTTGAAAATTGAATTATTATGATCAATATTTTAAATATCGGTTATCGAGAATTTATCGAACGGTCAAAATCTACATCAGATAGCAGATATCGGGATATATCGGGGATAACAAGTATTTATCGAAGTGACATTACCGGATGGTGATATACATAATATAATATTCTAAAATGTAATTTAGCCATACTTAATGAAATATAAACATACCAAAATATAAATAATTATGTTTAGGATCACTAACCAATGGTAGAAACTCATGTCAAGTCTAATTTAAAGTGCATTGTACAAATGCACGTTGCCTGAAATCAAAACTCAAACCAAAGGCCGATAATTCTGATTTTTGGACAGACAATATCGACCGATAGCTCATTTTATCGCTACATTATCGACAATAGAAATCCAAAAATGATAACAAATTTAGAATTGAACTTATCATAGCGAAAGGCCTCCAAACTGATAAATCACCGATAATATTGGTTTATCGGCTGGTATTTAAAATATCGACTATAATAGACTACAAATTTTTTTTGTTAAAGAGAAAACAAAGAAACAAAAATCAAGGCGGTTTTGAAGCAAGAAAAAGAAAGGGAGGAATGTGGAATGGTGTTTAGCTGAAGATGGAAGGATTGCTCGAGGCTTTCTGCTATTAGGTTGTGGATGGGTAATAGGTTCTGTTGTGGTAAAGTAACGACATTTGAGGGAAGAGGCTTTAGGCTTTAGCAACAGGAAACAAAGAAAAGAACTAAAAGGGCAAAGATAGGTTCTTGGGACATGAAGAGGAAAGCAAAGATAGCTTCTCAAGATATGAAGAAGAGAGGGTGCACGTAGATATAGGAAACTCGAGAGTTAGCTTGTGGTCTCACACCAAAGAAGTAGGTTACATCCTATTTCAAATTCTAATAGTAATCAAACAAATCGCTTCATTAAAAATATTGCAAGCATTTTTGTTGACTCACAAGGACTTCTAATAGAACTAAGAAACTCAATTTCAAATTTCACATCAAATAAACAATCATAACACAAATTTCAAAAGCAAATGTCTATTCTAAAGTAATTAGAATCTTTTTCCAATTCTAATTAAACGAGAATTATAAATAAATTATAAATTTATGTAGAAAAGAGTTCCTAATCACATCTAAAACTAAAATTATAAATAAATTAATGTTCTAAGAGATTAATGTTTGCGTTGGGAACAAATTTTATTGCAGAATCCATTACAAACGTTTATCGATTACAATGGATACAAAAGAGTGAACTTTGTGCTTTGTAAAACTTCTCTTTACAATAAAAAAAGATTAAGAGTGCTCCCTAGAAACACACGTATAAACTATTTATTAGTCGCTGCTTGCGTGAGATCTTTACCTGTGTCGGGAGAGCGTTAGCCCGTGGACGACCGAATTACAGATCCAGATTAATCCGAAGAAGGCTTAAGGTCGATGTTTCGTTTTAGAAACAAGGACAGAAGTGGATATTTCAACAAGGTAAGATAAAACACTCTTCTCAAGATCAAGTCAAAACTTAGATCTCGAGGGAACTCCGAAGGCTCTTGGAAGTACTTGAAATTGATGAAGACTCTCTTACTTAAAATTCACCAAATTGCTCAAATCCCTACTCTTCTCTGCCTTGTTCCTCGTGCATATGGGTGATAGGGAAACATTTATAGTCCCTAGAAGCAGTTACTGAAGGTAGAAAGTCAAAATACAACCTAACTGACATCCTCCATTTCCGAGACATGTTCTATGTCTCGGAAGGAGTTCAGCCAGTCCGTTTTGTAACCCACTTCCCACGTTTAAGTGCCATTATTTTTGCAGTTATGAGTGTGCTTTTCGTTTGTAACGATCCTCCCACGTTCACACACGATCCCCAGCAGTTATGAAGCCATATGGACCGCACAAAACCTAAAAAAACCGTCAACGGAAGTGTGAAACTCCCTCATAGTTTTCGAGACAATTTTCGTGTCTCGGAAACTATGAGTTGTATCATAGTTTCCGAGACACATTCCCTCTTGAAAACTATGAGCAATCTTGTAGTTTTCTATACACTTTCTTGACCTCGAAAATTACACGCTTTCCCGTCGTTTTAAATTTTTGCGCATTCCTTGTATCGAGTGATCCTCTTTGACTCAGATGATGACGTTTATCGTTTTCTCTTCATCTCGAGCTGTGTGCAGTAATCTATAGACAATTTTTAACGTCTATAGATACCTCCTCCAAAGTGTTTCAACCTCATTTTTTATAGAGGAGGCTGTAATACTTTAGATATGATACGCCCAGCCTTCAATTCGTTAACTTCTTCAGCTTTCAATCTATTCAGTATTTTATCGAATAGTTAAAATTCTTCCGGTGCTGCGTTTATCGTCTAGCCGTTATCGAAATCTTGAATTGAAACTTGTGTGCTGATATCTGAATTAGCTCGTATCGTTGGATCGGCGTTGAACTGATCATCTACGTCAGGAGTTTTGTATCTGAATCATGATCGAACTCCCCATAATTATCCTTTTGACTTGGAAGTTTGAGTCTTATTTCGGCGTAATTATCGATGCATTGACCGGCGTCGGCTTTCATTACAACGTGTTGAGTGGCGTTGGTCTTCGTCACGGCGTGAACACAATTTATATTCATACGTAACTGGAGTCTACACAGTTTAAGCTCTTAAGGTGTTGGAACGTGGAGAATCAGTTTATACTCGTATACTCATCGGAGTTTTCAAGAGTCAGTTTAACATTGTGTACCCATTGGAGGTTCAAGGAGATACAGTTTATACTCATATACTCATCGGAGTGTCGAAACATACTGAAAATGGGTCGAGGATGCCACGCGAACGCAACTCGGGAACTCGTCGAACTAGGCCTTTGTGCGAGACAGTTGCCACTGTCCCGCACATCCGCGACAGTCGTACTGTCTCGAAATGCAAGACAGTGTCGACTGTCTCGCACGAAGACGGACAGCTGATTTCCAAGGCCTTTTAAGCCCGATACTTTGGTTTTTTCCACCACTTCCAGCCGCCTCTTTGCCTTCAAAATTCCTCTAAAAAAATTTTCAAACCCTTTTCTTTCATTTTCCTTCAATTTGGACTTGGATCTTGCTCAAAAGGGTTCTTCACCTAGGGTTTCAGACTTCTTCAAGGTTTGACCTTCTACCTCAATTTCTTTTCATCTAAGCTTATTTTCCCTTTGATCCTTTTGATGAAAACCGAGCTCCTAGATCATATCTTGGGTATTTTCATGATTTTGTTTGATTCTAACCCTAAAAACCCTAACTTTTTGTAGGATTTTCAGTTAAAATTGTTTTTTATCATGTCTCCCAAGAGATCTCGCGTTCCCCGAAGTAGATCAGCCCCTCAACCGGCCGAGAGAGGATCCCACCGTTGCTTCATATGGAGGTGAGATCCCTTTAACTTTTGTTCATTCAAAAGTCAGAATTTGTACCTATGTCCTCGTTTGCCTTCCTTTGCGGGGCATTCGGGAAGAGCTGATATCCTTCTTTGTGGGGATCGACGCTAAAAAGATGTTTTGCTTGGTCAAAACACATCTCAAAGCAAAATGAGCGATTTCGTGTTGTCTCGCACTTTATTAGGCATGATATGTCGTCATAATGCTTACACACGACGATGTACGTTGCCTCTCGTGCATGAAATAACTAAAATCGTCACGCCAATCGCAAGGTAGTGACTCTATCTCGTGGATTCATGGGATGGGTTCGACTCCTTGTTTTGCTTTAAGATATCCTTTTTAACTGCATTCCAAAGGATATATATATATTTTTTAGTCAATTTCTCATCCATAGCCTTCTCTGATATAGAAGTGATTGGTCAAAGTGACATTTCTTATGTTTCTTTTGATGGGAGTCCTCTTATTAGCGAGGCTCCTCAATTTAATGTTGATTGTCCGGAGGACGTTCCCGAGCTCATTCACCAAGGGAGTCGTGTTTTATGTCAGCTGATTACTGATGTTCCACTGGGCAAATATCAAGATTCGAATGAACATTTGAGGAAGCCCTAATATCTGCTTGGAGACTCTGTAGAAGATCCTGAGAAGCTTTCATGTGAGCCGGAGCAGTAGTTGAATGAGCACAGTGAGGTATTCAGATATCTACCTCATATTCATCGGCAGTATTCCCTTATTCAGCTTAGAAATCTAGCGATGACTCGAGCGATATCTTTGAGGCTAACGGAAATTCGCGAGCGTGTGCATTGTGGGTTTATTGGTAGGGATGCTAAGACCCCAGGCTCAAGTGATAAGAATTCCGTTAGAGGGCTTCATCCAGATATATTAGATCATGACAATTTACCTCAGAATGAGCTATGATTAAGGCGAGCACCATAAAGAACCGTTTAGCTAGATTGGGAAGAGAGCTTCCGGTTAAGAAATTTAGGTGCTTTAGATGGATCCACTCTTCCGTGGTAGTGGTGGACAAGAATGATAAATTATGTACTCAGCCGTCGGGGAAGGGAGCTATCTGATAAAGGATTATTTATCCCCATACGAGCTAGCATGTACGATCTGCCGATTAGTGTTGATCACTTCTTCGCTTTATTTGAGACTTACAACCTAGATACCAATACCTTCATGACTAAGAATGGAAAATTAGGACTTGCTCTCCATGAGATGATGAAAGTATCTGGTTTGCCGATGGGAGATTTGCCTTACCAAGAATATTTCCCAACGATCAGTCAATTAAGCCGAATGAGGGAAACATCCACCATAGCTCATGATATTTTGTGGTAATTGACTTGTCACTATCACATTGCCATGGCTGAGACAGATGTAAAAACCAAGAAGAAATTTTCACAAGTTAGCTTGAAACAGTTTGCAGACTATCTTTTTAAAAATCTTGAGCCATTCAAGATATGAAGTGTGCGAATTGCCACCTATAACCCTATCGGAGATTAATAAATTGTTGGTGAAAATGAATGCTCAGTCATATACCACTTGTTCGGCTGAAGGAGGATTTCCAAAGAGCACCAAATTTGAGTCTTTCTTATGACAAGCTCAGAAAAGGATTACGCCATCGACTCTCTTAGCTGGGTATTTGGCAATCTGGTTGAAGAAGTGTGTAGTCCCCACCAGCCTTCTGATGCATTACCAATTGAGGTCTTATACCCCGCAGTTCAGTTAGCAATTGGATGTAGACTCTCTCTTCTCTCAGCCATGGTTGCAGATATTCACAGTGGGCTTCGCCACCTGGCTACCACTTTCACACAAGGGAAGAAACCTTCGAGTGAGATCCCAACCATAAAAATAGAACTACCCTATACATATTAATGGCGTGGTTAGTCTTTCACCAGCCCAATATGATGTCAACGCCTAAAGTTGCAGATCCAGATCTTCCATTGTTACAAATCCTAGAAGGGTGTAAATGGTCAGCTAGGCAATGGCATGAAGTATCTAGACAATTCAGAGTATACAAGTAGGAATTTTTCCGTGCTTTCCTCAATTTCTAGAACTTATAATGATATGCTTAAGGATGAGGAAGAGCCGAGAAGAAACATGACTAGTTTGGACGTGGGATGTTTTAGGTGGTTGATAAACATCCGTCCTGATTATTGGGTGTTCAGGGTTAAGAATATTTGTAGTATTGAGCCGTTTTTGCCCTGTAGATTTGCCCGTCAGTTTGGTTCCGACCAACTGTACATAGGTAACCCTAACAGACAACTGAAGACCTGTGAAGGTTTGATTGATGGTGCTCGGGCCTGATTCTGGAGTATAAGTGGTTGCACTGGTGTCCAGTTTAACCTTCCCGCAGCTGTGACTGGTTTATAGATGACCTTCTTGTACTGCAAATGGCTCATATCCGCTAACACATTTTTATCATTCTGGCGTCGAGCTATTTTTCCGCAGGACCTCCCTTACAGTATCGTCACCGCAGTAGAGTACTACCACAAAGAAGAAGAGAATTTCAGAGTTGGAAGTGGAGACTGCGTCCAGGCTTGCTACTGAAGCGGTTCGGGAAACCGTGTTGCCACAGAAGGGGAAAAAGCCCATTGGAACCTCTAGTAAGGAAAGCAAATTGTTGATTCTTATGACAGTGAGGAAGAACTCTTCACAGATATGGCTGAAACATCTGAGGGTGAAGCAGAAGGTGCAAGAACCGGGGATGATGATGAAGAGAATATGTCGGGTCCTCCACAATCTTTCTTTCCAGGGGGGATGAGGGCTCTCATGTGGCTCACAGGACTCGCCGTGCAGATCAGTCTAAATCGTCGGGAGCTCCTAAAAAGATGAAGGAGAATGTCATCTTAACCTATTCCAATAGGATGACGGTTAGATACCTTAGCGAGGACGAGGAGGAAGAAAGAGATACAATGCCTCTTACCAGAAGAAAAAGACCTCGATCCTCGACTCCTGCTCAAGCTCAAGCTCAGGCTTCCCCAAAAGCTGAACGACGTTCAAAATATCGCCATGAGAGATCCGATACTTTAGGAGAAGCACGTTCATCAAAGAGGATTAAGAAGGTTGTACACCGACAACGTGCTCCTCTACCTGCCTTAGAAGAGAAGTCCACCCACGATGTTCCTGCTGACGAACAAGGTAACGACTCGTCCTTATTTCCATTTCGCTATCTCCTTTTTCTTAAGTTTTGAACTTTATTCCGTACTTGGTTTTCATAAGGGATCGAGAAGAAGGGGAAATTCAATTTGACACCGCTTCTCCCAGACTTATGGAAACCGAGGAGCCCAGTTTCGTCCAACAGATGCGCGAAGCAATGGATGACGAACCTGTTGGCGTTCAAATGACCTCCACTACTGAAATCATTCCACCAACTCCCAGCACAGGTACGGGTGTTTCCCCATTCGGAGGGCAATTCCGAGAGATGAGTGAGTCGGAATGCATACATCTTCTAATGACCTTTGCACTTTATCTTCTTTTAGTGAAACTAAAAGAAATGGGTGCAAGTTGTAGAACCTGTCGCGACGGCTGAAGGTAATGCTGATTTTCATTTTGTGTGGATTCATACATGTATATACATATGTATTCATATTTCAGCATATTCTGTAGATGTCGCGATGAATGAATCAGCCGAAGGGGAGATCATTCATGCTACCGAGGTCGAGGATTTCAACGAACACGACCTCGATCTTGACCTTTCAGAAGATGACCATCGGTATATTTCCGATTTATTATCAGGAAAAACTTCTGATATGGCTACAGGACCAACTGCTGGAGCTGGTTTAACTAAAGCCGGTTCTGTGGGTATGGATTTTATTCTGTAATCTCAATTGTCTCTTCATCAATCAACTACAAAAAATTATATGAGAGATTTAATCGTAGGACCAGTTGCTGAAACCAATACGACTACTATTATCGGGATATCTGATCAGCCTGAGGGTCTTGGTTTCTTGCTGTTCCTGAGTCTCAACCTCAGCACTGGTGTAGAAGTTGCCACTCGTCCGTTCCTGAGTCTCAACCTCTCATGAGCGTAGAAGTTGCCACAATTGCTGAGGTTAATCCAGTTGCGCCAACTATAAGACCAACTGAAGAAGTTGATACATTTACGGTTATTGCATCTGGAGCACGTCCATTCGTTCATGAGGTTGAAATGGTCAAAACAAGCGTAGGACATCAAACTGATGTAGCTTTTAACCCAAGTTGGTAAGTTTTGCTCGTTACCTACCTTAGGATTCTGATTAATATTCCAAAATGCTCATTGTGTTTCTCTCTTACTTGTAGAATCTTCATCCCTTCCGCCTATAAGAGTTTCGTAGATTCAGATCCGAAGCCGACAGAGGTCCCAACTACAAAGTTAACTGACGTAGCGGGTACATCGACGATCGTTATCCCTGAACAAACTCCGATCGCTGTCGAAGCTGAATTAACATCATCAAGACAAGAAAGCCAAGCTGAAGGATCTACTGTTGGACTCGGTATGTTTTCGCTCACCGTTGCTTTTGAATTTCAAGAATCCAATGCATATTCTTTTGAGCGCTTACTTTACTTGTTCCTATTACAGTGCCTCCTCTGTCACTACTCGAATCCCTCAACTCAAAGCATTGATGTCGGACGAAGACCCAAACAAGGTCGTTATCTGCTCTGATCTTCATAGCTTCATCTACTTCTTGAACATCATGATTGATCGAATTCTTCTCAAGGGGTCATCTTTTGACAACTTCAGGAGATCTCTTGATCGGCATCGACGACATGTGTTGGGGATTAGAGAAGAAGGATATCCCGAGCTGGCTGATTCCATTGAAGCATATTTGGCTCATCTAAAACAGAAAATCGAGCATCTGAGGGACCTTCAGGCTATAGTTGTGCTTCTTCTTACATAGCGGTCCGAATAGACTTAAGGCTGAAGGCATTGTGTGATTCACAAAAGTCAGCTGAACTTGAACTTCGGAGATTACGAAGTCGTGTGACCCAGATGAGGGTGCATATCGCCAAGAAGGCTAAAGCTAAGGCTGATTTGCTTCGAGCTTTAGAGTTACATCAAACCGAGATAGCCCGCTGAGAGAAAGACCTCGAGGAGGCTAAGGATGCCCAGGTCATTTTGGAAATCGATTTGGCTGAGGTAGAGCGTGCTCAAACGGACATATTCGAACAATTGGAACTCCAGGACAAAAGGCTTACTGAGACAGAACGAGAGGTTATCAAGGCTCAGAACACCAGTGAAGAATCCTTAAAGGCTAGTCAACGACGGAGTTCAAACAAGCCTATGTAAAAGAGCTTTCAAGACTTGAAGAACAAATCCGTAGTTATAAGCAGTCTTTAGGTTAAGAATTCTTTCTTATATCGGCGCTTCTTTTGTATCTCCTTAAATTCTTCTCATGAATACAGTGAGCTTTAGCTCATTTAAGTCCTATTATGATTACTATTTTTGTTTGGAATATATAAACATAATATTTATAGGATTTTTGGCAAACAATCAGTCGTCAACAGATTTGATGTGCCTTTACAGATTACCGTTTGAGTCGGGCTAACGTGTAGATTGTTTAAATCCTTCTACATGTAACATTATACTAAAAGAATGAAATCTTTTAGATTTTATGCTACAATGTTGAATATGTATGATACATATGTTAGATGTAGGCTTATCTCTAATAAGAGATTAAGATAACATCCCTCATACATGAAAGGCATGGATTCGGAGATTATTAACTTAACAATAATCACCGGCTATGATATTGAATACGTAGGCTTTGTCGTTTTTACGGAAACATATCACCCGACAACGTGTGTTACACGCAAACTTATCTCTAATAAGGGATCGAGATAACGTCCCCTATGCATGAAAGACATGGATTCAGAGATTATTAACTTAACAATAATCACCGGTTATGATATTGAATACATAGGTTTTGTTGTTTTTACGAGAACGCATCACCCGGTAACGTATGTTAGACGCAAACTTATCTCTAATAAGGGATCAAGATAGCGTCCCCCATGCATAAAAAAATATGAATTTTGGTGTTGAAAAATTATCTTCTCTTAGGGCAAAGACATTTGATGCCGGAGAGAAATTTTTTTATATTTTATCTTATGTTTGTCTTCTCTTTGGACGAAGACGAATCCGGTGCTGGAGAGGAAGAATTTTATATTCTATCTCTTGCTTTGTCTTCTCTTGGGGCAAAAACGAACTCGATGCTGGAGAGAAAATTTTTTATATTCTATCTCCTGCTAAAAAAAAACTCAAAGTGGGATCTTCACTTAGAGAATCCTGAAAGATGAAACTAAAGTGGGATCTCAACTCCGAGAATCGAAAAGATCCGAATAACCCTAACTTTTATAGTATTAGTTACCAAGTCTGAGGATGAATTTCTCGTTTATCGAGATGAAATTCCAACTTCAGCCTAAGGTGTAGAAGGGTTTGACTGAAGAAGAATGAATGAAAGTCTTTCGTTTATCGAAGGGAACTCCGGTTTTGGTGCTAACTGTGGGAAAGTCTTGCAATGTAGGATTTGAGACGACCCTTACTGTTCAAAGGTTTGATCGCTCGGTTTGGGTGGAAGTCTTTCGCTTATCGAAAGGAAATTCCGATTCTGAAAATGGATATCATTCATGGAAAGAATCGAGAGGGAATTTTGGTTTTGGTCCTAACTATAGGAAGGTTTGACCAAGAAACAGGAGTGGAGGTACAAATAACAGTGAAAATGTTAACTTGTACAAATCACTTTGTGGGAGTTTTCGGTGTCAAGTGGCAAGATCTTGACACAAGGGGGTTCGATAATCGCCATGGATCAGCAGATTAAAATTTTGAGTGTCGTGTCAGGACCTCAACAATGAGAGTGTTAAAGGCTAGACACAGTGAAAGTTTGAAGGATTTTAACCATGAAGAATTTGGTAGATCTGCTATCAATTGATTTGATCAGTGAGGGATTTTATAATGAAGGACTGCGAATCATTTAGCATTCCACAACTAAATCATGGGAGTTTCGTGAGGAAAGATTGACCGGATGAAGTCATTGAAGCTCATCTTGATGAAAGAGTGCTTAGAAAGTCATAGTAGGAGTTGGTGAAATTGACCCTAGTGATTGAAACCAACCAAGAACCGAATAAAAGAAAGTAAGCCTTCGCAAAAGAAACCGAGAATGGTTGCCATTTCCTAGAGAGGTTCGATATAACCTCTCATCAACAGGTGTGGCAATTATACTTCGATGGTGCTTCCCGAGCAATTAATGTGATAAACCGGATGTTCAAAAATATCCTCAGGAGTTGGAGTCCTAGTCATATTTACCCGATTTCGGTGCAACGAGGATAAGAGGATTCGCCAGATATGCTTTGATACCTTCAAATGCTTTCTGATAGGCATCATCCCAAATAAATACGTCCTTCTTTGTGAGCTTCGAGAATGGTTACCATTTCCTAGAGAGGTTCGATATAAATCGAAGGATATACGTCAACCGCCCTTGCAATCCTCTAAGTTCTTTGAGATTTTTTGGAGGTTGCAATTCATGTACAATCTTCACTTTATCGGGATCAATATGGATATCATTCGTGGGGACGACAAATCCAAGGAATTTGCCGTTGGACATTCTTAGGAAGGACTTAGTATGATTCATAAACAATTGGTGACTCCACATGAGATCAAACATCATCCTCAAGTCTTTAATGCGGCCATCTTTGTTGCGGCTCTTAACGATCAAATCATCAACATAACATTTGACGGTCTTCCGGAGATGTTCCTGGAAGATTTTAGTCATTGCCCGTTGGTATGTGACGCTCGCGTTCTTCAAGCCGAAGGACATGACTATGTAGCAAAAGATGTCGAATGGTGTTCTGAATGCGGTATGTTTTTCGTCGTCTGGATACAACTTGATTTAATTGTAACCCGAAACTCCATCCATGAAGGACATTCTCTCGAACCCGCACGTGTTGTCGATGATGACATCCGTGATCGGAAGAGGAAAATCGTCTTTTGGACAAACGGTGTTCAGGTCTATGAAGTCGATACATATTGTAATTTTTTATTTTTTAAGGACCGAGACAATATTCGCTAGCCAGTCGATATGTTACTCTTCCTGGATGAAGCCTGAGTCGAATAATTTTTTGACTTATGTCTCAATCGCCTTCATGATCTGCGAACAAAACCGTCTCTGCTATTGCTTAATAGGTTTGGCATCCGGTTTGATGTTGAGACGGTGCGTCGCTACATTTGGATCAAGTCCTGACATGTCCTCGTAATTCCAGACAAAAACGTTAATATATTCCCTAATGAGGACAATCAACTCTTCTTTCTCGTCTGGTGGAAGACTATCGCTGACGAATATGGGTTTCGGATTGATCTCGTCGCCCATGTTCACTTGGATCACTTTGTCTTCGGTGGGATGTTTCCTTTGCTCGAATCGATCACCATATTCCATATTCAAGTGACGGATCCAAAGGTCTTCCCAAGTTGGCATTTGATTCTCCCTTTACTGTTACAAGGTTGATCGTGGTCATATTCGACATCAGACCTTTGACCATTTCTCTAAGGCTAACATCAGAATCTCAATCCGTAGAATCTGACGAATATTCGTCTCTACTCGGATTGGATAACTGGTTGATGACTTGTCAACAGCATTCGTCGTCAGATGAAGAGACATAACCTAAACCCTTCTTATGTTCGTAATAATTGTCGGGCTTCCTTTTTGATACATAGGCAGGACGGGGTGGAACCCGGATACCTTGGCCAAAATGAAGACCTTCACCAAGCGTGAGGTTGTATCATTGCTTCTTCATATAATCACGTGCTTGTGAGCTGTATCTGAAGAAATGCCGATCAGGTTCTTCATCATCGGCGTTGGTCTCCAAAAAGAGATTAGAGGGCGGGAATGACTCCCTTTTACCAAAAATTATCTCGTTTCCACACCCTACCTTTGCAGGTAAGACAAGGGTTGTTCCGAATGAGTCTTTGACATGCTTCTTTATCATACAATATGACTGAAGCGGTATATGTATGTCAGGATAATTATACAATCCCTGCATTACATCATTAAGACAAAGCGAGTACTCTAAATCGTCACTTATTGCATGATCGACAAGTTACCAGTTATAACTTTCATCTGAAGATTCGTCATCGTTAAGATCGATTACAAGAGGTTCAATGTCATTGAATACAAGACCTTCGTCATAATCGAGCCCGGTTTTGGTATCAGCTTCTTCTCCGTTGTCCTTCCCTAGGACTGATGGTTCAGTATCGGATTCAGCCCATATAGAAGGAAGTCTGTAAAATAATTTTATAACCTCTTGAATGGTTGCTTGTCAGCGACCACCGTCTTGACCTCATTATTTGTGTCTATATACTTTAGACACTGATGAAAGGTGGAAGGAACTATAACGTTGCTATGGATCCAAGGTCAACCCAATAGCAAGTTATAAGAAGTTTCTGCATCGATCACGTAACATGCGACTGGACTTCTCCAAACTGTCACTTCACTCGGATTTTACCTAATGACCTGGATCCACTGGTGTTGAATCCATAGATAATAGTGCCCGTGGAAGCCAACTTGCTAGCAGAAATCCCGAGATGATACATCAATCGGAACGATATGATGCTAACTGCAAACAACGGATCTACTTGAATTCGGTCGACAGTAGTTAAACCAATGTACCCAGTGAAATATAAAGACCTATCATGCTTCGAGTTCCTCACTTGCATATCCTTCTTTGTAAAGGTGATGTAAAGGAATTGTTTAGCTGCCAGATTGTAGTGTTGAACTGCATATCCTTCTTTCCAAGTCTTGGAAGGCACGACCCCATAGCTTCTAGAACATCTAAAAAGAGATTATTGTGACACGTTTGGAGAATGAACTCCTCCATGATCGGGTCTCGATAGTTCATTGCTTTATTTCGAAAACGTTTGACGAAGTTATCAACTGACACTCCATCTTTTTGTTTCTAATCCAGCAAGGTTCCAATTGATACTTTGGTGTCATCATCGAAAAAATTAGTGAGGAATAAACTTTTCATATCGTCCAAACTGTTAATGCTTCCAGGCTTGAGACGTCGTACCAATCAAAAACGACCCCACGAAGGGTACCAACGAATGACCGGACCATCAAAGCTTTATTATCAGAGATCATACCCAAATGAGGCTTGAAATAAATTAAGTGTTGAGTGGGTGAACCTCTCCTGTCAAATGGAGTGAAGTTAATCAGACTGAATTTTAACGGGTATGGAATTGACTCACTTACTCGGATATGGGCATGGAATACCCGTCTTCTTCACCTCTTGAGCCGACATCAAAACGTTGATTTTGTTCTCGAGCTCTTTCATTTTCTTGTCCTCACCCGTATTTTTCTTCGGGGGATGTTGAGGATGTTCAACTAGACCACCCCCAGGATTATTATTGTTAGGAGGGGTGCCGGCAAAAAAGTGCTCATCCACTTCTACATCGTTATCAACCACATTTGTTTGAACATGCGCGGTATTTGCGCCAGCTAGACTCAGCCCATTGACTAGGCTTAGGTTGATGAGGTTATTGAGTCTACAATTCTCTCATCTGTTGCATAGTCAATTCCATCTCCGTTCTCATCTCAGCTCTGATTTCTTCTTAATGCTTAGCTAGAACTTCTTGTAGCATTTGAGCTAATTGGTCAAGAGTGATGGTGAATGCCTCCCTAGTCTGTCCTACACTAGACATTGTGTCGTCGGAGGCTCTTAGTTGAAGATGACCATTCGTGCATTCTTCTGTAATCTCTGGGTCTAGTGACCCTTAGTTGTAGCCGTGACATTCTTTGAGAGAGCCTCTGATCAACTCTTCCTCCTAGAGAAAAGTCGGGGTCAGAGTTTGTCGAATGTCGTTTTCCTCTATCTGCCATATTGATGGTGACTTCTAGGAGTTCATCATCTTGAATGGCTGAATGGCTGATCTTTTCTTGTGGAAACGCCTTGGCTGAGGCTTTGATGCTTCGGTGGAAAGTCTCTAAAATACAGAAACCCTAGGTGAGGTGGCTCTGGAGCAGCTATATTCAGACAATACTGCTCTGATGAGCCTTTCACATGAGTAATGAGGGCTCGTTTCTCGAACAGTCCTCTTTTGAGACTTATTCACACCTCCAGTCTGATAATACAACTCATCGGTATGATGACCGTAGCAACCTATCGACTGTTGGTATGGTTGGGCCTTGTTAACATTCTCAAGACAACTTATTGTTTCCTTTGAGCGATCCAAGGTCACGTTAGGAGTCGCACGATTAGAACCACCCCCTTGCGAGTATGGAGTCTTAATAGGCTCCTGAGTTCCAATATGAACCCTCAAGCGGGTGGAAATCGGAGTTTTTCCAACTTAGGATTGTTTTGACTTAGTGTGAGGATGCGTACGACTCCCAACCTGCAGAGTCACTTGGGATTTGTTCATCGGACCCAAGCATTCTTTGACTGGAGCTTTGTTTCGATCTTCGTGGAAAGGACCAAGACGATTCGCCATCGTGATTTTAAATTTTGACAGGTCAGGGTTGACCCAAGACTTCACTGATGGTGTAGCAGATATAGTGGATTAAACAGATGAGAAACGAACATTGACGGAGTCGACAAAGCAGCCGCAGAGGCTTTCCTTTGGTCGAGACACTGGTTAGTGTCTCGGTTGAAGGGAATAGCCTTCGAGTCTGATTTTCGCGCAGTTTCGAATTTTGGAATCCAGACTTTGCGGGCTTTTGGTGGTTCTTTGGCCACGATTTCCCTCTTCATTTCTTGTGTCTTCTGCACGAGGGCACAAGCACAAGGGGCGTTTGCACGACGCTTTTGGATGCGTTGTTTGAGAGTTGAATGTGTCCTTTTGACTTGGACCCATTCCTCAACCGATGGCTTAGCAGAAATGTTGGTGGTTTGTTTTTGAGACAGCTAGATCATTCGATGCCCCTTTGACTCTAGATCCGCGTAGTAACGAACTACATTGATTTGTTCCATAGCATTAGCTAGCTGACGAGCACGGCGTTGATGTTGTTTCTGACGAGCCCTCTTCATCAAAGTCGGTGAAATTTCATTAAACTCCTTAACTGGAGAAGAGTCGTTGTGAGCAGACGTTCCGACATTGTTAATCACCAGAGCAGCGTTGTGAGAGGAAGCCTCAGCAACGATTGGGTGAGAGTCATCACCCGTAACCTTCATTGACGATTGAAACACCTTCACAGATGAAATCTTCTTGTATTTGCGAGACGAAGAAGATCTTGAGGAGGATGAGGAGATATTCTTCAAACTTTGTTTGGTCGAACTCGTACTAGACCGTAGACTCAACTAGGATCTTGATCAGTTGGTACACGATGGTCTCGACAGTAAGACCATTGGCTCCCACTGTGGTCGCCAGCGTGTTTACATCGGGAACAAATTTTATTACAGAATTTATTACAAATGTTTATCTATTATAATGGATACAAAAGAGTAAATTTTGTGCTTTGTAAAACTTATCTTTACAATAAAACAAGATTAAGAGTGCTCTCTAGAAACACACACAGAAACTATTTATTAGTCGTTGCTTGCGTGGGATCTTTGTATGTGTCGGGAGAGCGTTAGCCCGTGGACGACCGAATCAGAGATCCATATTGATCCGAAGAAGGCTCAAGATCAATGTTTTGTTTTAGAAACAAGGACAGAAGTGGATATCTCAATAAGGTAAGATAAAACACTCTTCTCAAGATCAAGTCAAAGCTTAGATCTCGAGGAAACGCCAAAGGCTTTAGGAAGTACTTAAAATTAATGAAGACTCTTTCTCTCTTGCTTAAAATTCACCAAATTGCTCAAGTCCCTACCTCGTGCATATGGGTGATAGGGAAACATTTATAGTCCCTAGAAGCAGTTACTGAATGTAGAACGTCAAAACAAAGCCCAACTGACATCCTCCATTTCCGAGATACATTCTGTGTCTCAGAAGGAGTTCAGCTAGTCTGTTTTGTAACTGACTCCACAAATTTAAGTGCCATTATTTTTGCAGTTATGAGCGTACTTTTCATTTGTTCACAGGATCTCCAACAATTATGAAGCCACGTGGACCGCACAAAATCCAAGAAAACCGTCAACAGTCAACAGAAGTGTGAAACTCCTTCATAGTTTCCGTGTCTCGGAAACTATGGGTTGTCTCATAGTTTCCGAGACACATTCACTGTCTCGAAAACTATGAGCAATCTTGTAGTTACCTAGACACTTTCTTGACCTCAAAAATTGCACGCTTCCCCGTCATTTTACATTTTTGTGTATTCCTTGCATCGGGTGATCCTCTTTGACTCAGATGATGACGTTTATCATCTTCTCTTCATCTCGAGCTGTATGCAGTAATCTATAGGTAATTTTTGATGCCTATAATTAACTTATCTCTTATAAACAAATATATAGCATAAAACAACTGAGATTCTAGATATATAAGCTATATTATAGAGAAGCCAGGCTACAGTAACTTTTTTTAATTAGAATCAAAATACTACAATTTCTAAAATAGACGCTCTTGATTCTAATTGTCTTAGGATTTCTTCAAGTCAATCCTAAACAAACTAGAAGTTCTTTCAGCAAAATGAGCTTTTTTAACTAGGTAGCTCAAATGCTCTCAGTTTAATGGTGACCTCCGGAAGTCTTTGTACATCAAATTATCAGTACTAAAATTTTGTCTAGAGTATTAGCTAGCTTACAAAGTGACTCACTTTCCAATAAGGCAAAAATAATGAAGCCGACAATAAAAAACCTAAAAATTAAAACATTTAACTAAGATGTACCCCGGTAATCAGAGTTTTAATTTGAGGGGAAAATTTAAGGGTTTTTGCATATATATACTTATCAGTTATCAGAATCTTCCACACTTACAGATACCCTCCAAAATTCAAATAATAGCAAGAAAACTCATCTCTATCTCTCCACCATCTCCTTCATCCTCCTCTCCTCCCCTCTCCCACTCCCTCCCCTTTCTTCCTCGCCAAGATCCTCACCCTCACCTCCTCCTCTCCCTCGTTATCCAACCTTCCCTCTTCTCAACCTCTCTCTCCTCAATCTCACTCTCCTCCCCTTCCCTCCTCTCCCATCCTCCCTCTCCCATCAAACATTTACGAAAAGCAGAGGGAGTGGAGGAAGAGGAAGAGAGAAGGAAGAAGAGAAGGAAAGGACGTAAGTGAGGGTAGTGAGGAGAGGTTGAGAAGATGGTAATGTAAGTGAGGGGAGAGAGAGTTGAGTTTTCTTGGTAAATATTTGAATTTAGAGGGAAAATCTGTAAGTGTAGGAGATTTGAGAGGTATATATCCAAAACCCTTAATTTTACTGCTCAAATCAAAATTCCGACAACCAGAGTAGACCTTATTGGTTACATGTGTCAATTTTTAAGTCTTGTTGTTGCTGGCATTTGTTTTTATACTTTCTTGGAAAATGGGTGTTACTTTATAGGCTAATCTAGTACTAAGCCTTTAAATTTCTAACAAAGAGCATTGCTAAATATAATTATCAATATTCTTTCAATCCTAATCAAACTAGGATATATTCTAACAAGATGAAACTTTAACTATCTTCAATGCTATCAATTTCATATTAAACGTGAAAGGCTTTTCCATTTCAATATTGTATCGAACTAACATGAAAGGAGATCTAAGGTTTGAAGTACCAAAAGTTGATTTGAAAGTGTTACATTAAGAAGAAGAGGTTTAAAAAATCAGTAAGTAGAAGCTTGTGATTATTAGATGATGAATTGTTCCCTGCGGAAATAATCTTTATTAGAATATAGCAAAGTCATCTAATGCATTGATAGCAAAAAAAAACCGAATAAAAACTACGAACATACTAACATTTCAAACATTGCACTTAGGGTATCCACATTAAATCAAATGCTTTAGCGTCATGGCTCATTTCTCGATATGCCTTTATGGAAAGAATTAGGATCTAAGGAAGAAAATAGTTGACCATGTTTTTCTTCATGAAAATTGAGACATAACAAAAATCACTTGTAAAAGAAATGGTAATAGGATAATCTAGGCAACCCTTTACAAACCATGGTACTAAATTTGCATAAGTTAAGAAACTTTGCTCCACCAAATGTATAAGTACAATAATGGGCAAAGATAATGAGTTAGATATGGGATTAAATCTGAATCTAAATCTATTTATCTAAAAGAGAGGCTGAGATTCTAATTTGCAAAAACCATTTCCTCTTCTTTGTGTCTTTACTAAATCCTAACTCTCCTCTCTATCAAACTCTTGCTAGAGTTAATTCTTGAACCTTCGTTATCTTCTCCCTCTCTTTCGTTCTTATTCCTTTCTTTCTCTCGCTTTCTCTTTCTCCTTCTCTATTCTTCTCTCTTTACTTAGTTTTAATGAGTGTCTTTGTTTCTTCATGGTTTTTCAAATATTTAGTCATTGTTATCGAGGCACGTGCCCCAAGAGCGGGGCGATGCGGGCTGAGGCAGTTGCGCCCTGCACCAGAGCTGGGGCGCTATACGCACACGAGGCGCGCGCCTCGCATGCGCCTCGTGTGCGCTTGACACCTGCGTCATGTAATACTCTTTCTTCTGTTTTTTTAAATAATTTACATATTACATATTTACATCATGTAATAAACTCTTTATTGCTAGTTGCTAATCCATTTTCCATCTTTTCATGTTTAACCTATAAAAAGAAAACAATAATTAGTAATTTAGTATACTTGTTTGCTAATTGTAACTTTCTTCTCTAATTAGCATGCTATCTAGAAAATTATGGACATGTAATATGTAATTGTTACTTCCATTCTCTATCTTTTCATGCTAACTAGTAAATAGCAATTAAAAGTGCTAACTAAAAAATTATGAACAATCATGTTTTTTAATCACTTAATTGTTATTTAAAAATACATATATCATATTTTAAATAAAAATACATATTTCTTATTTGTTACTTGCTTGTTTTGTTTCATAGACTTTTGTTTATGTTGGAGATTATCTTGCATTGTGATTTGTTAAAACTTATGAACTTCTCTATGTTATGCATGCTAATTAAGACCCTTTCATGATTTAGTCGGTAAAATTATATTTCTTGGTTTTTTTATGTGATAATTTATAAACATGTTGCTTATATGCTTCTTTGTCTTATGTTGAAAATATTAGTTTGAGTTGTGCGCCTCAATTCAGTGAGACGCGCGCATCGTTGTGCGCCTTGCGCATGGTGCACATAAGAGGCCTTTGCGCCCCGCATTGCGCCTTGCGCCTTGCGCCTCGATAACAATGTATTTAGCTGCCAAAAAGGACCTAGAACTCCTAGACACTACTTAGGCACCTAAGCGTCTAGTATCATGTCTAGCATCTAACCCTTTCTCAAACATTGGGTATAGTCAGTCACGAAACAAGTGATTAGAAGGTATTTTGAACAGAACAACTTCATAGAAGAATAGAAGTAAGCCCTCTAATAACAATGAGTTTCTCAAAATATTTTTTGGGTGTATAGGATAAAGCTGTTACTGCATCCTCGCAAGAACTGCGGTGCACATCCAAGATAAAACTAGTAGTGTTTTGATTGCAAGGATATAATCTAAGAAGTATCAGCAATGTTATGTGGTTATTTGTTATCAAGATAGCTTCATTCTCAAGATAAAGCAAGCTCTAAGATCAAGCCAATGACATGAAAGGTTTTTCATGTTAAGTATATAACAAATTTAAAGATCATTACTCCATTAATTTAGTAGGTACAATTTTAATGTATTTATAGTACTATAATTTCAATAATTTCAGAGAGCAAATAGCTAATTTACTAGCAGGAGATCTAATTTCCAATATGAGGTTCCATGTAGACATAAATATTATCAATTTTAATTATTCTATTTAATTCCATGCTTTAACTAGGAAAAATAATGAGAATTTCTAAATAACTAGACAGGAAAGGACTCACCTGGATTAGGAAAGAACCTTCGACGGTCATTTGGACATGGCAGGAAAAGTACATTCTGCGGATTGAAAATAGCTCGGCAAACCAAACAAAACCACTCCCGTAAAACACCAGGACCCGTGGCTTCCTCATTCTTGAACTCCATGAAAAGCCCACCATGCAATGTGTGAGCATCTACCCGTCCAATATACTCGTATGACTCAGCCAACAATTGTGACCTGTCAATGAGCATCTCATGTAGGTGCTCATAATCATCTTTTCCTTCCGGGAACAACATAATCACCAAGCTCCTTCTCGACTCAAAATCAACGACATCCCTATGCTTAAGGAGCCAGCGGAGATTCTCATTCTTCTTCGCACGTCTTATAAGAGCATTCACAGAGGACCTTCGGTTAACAAGAACAGCGTGCAGTAACTCAGGGGCACCCTCATAGATCTTAGAGAAACTATGCACATTTGTCAAGACTACCAGAATATGGGACCACCCAGCCCATCGAGCATCACTCTGGACCGGTCCCTTTCCTGTCAGAAAGCTCTCAACTTTCTTAAGACAGTCATCAACCTTCCCCAAGAGCTCGAGAAATATAAAATGGAGAGAAAAGATCCATCCCTCGTAACTCGGATGAGAACTGTTATACAGTAGTGACTTTGGAATGGGACTTCCACCGTCCATCCACTCCCTCACCGCCCTTCTCATCCCCATTAAGAAGCTGGAGAACTCGTTGAGCTCAATAGGCAAGATGGTCTCGGATGACAGAGCCTCAGCAGTGGTTTCTGCCAGCTCCTTCACAAAAGGGAACAGCTCCACCACCAAGTTTTGAATCCTGGAGGAGTACCCACCATCACCACCACCACCACCGCCGCAAAAAGCTCTCGGGGCCTCCAGCAGAGACCCCAGCGTGCTGCGGCACGAAATGTAGAGGCTGTCAGTCTTGCCCTTGGTCTCCGAAATGAGTTTGCAGAACTCGAGAAGGATAGGCCAGCACTGAACATGGACGGGCTTGGGGAGGAAATCAGCCATGGGATTAAGGAAGAGCCTGATGGTCCGCTCCGCAATCATACTATTGCTCGTAGAGGGAGAGAGATAGAGGCGGACGAGGGCCGCAGGAGCGCACCCGACGATGAAGATGTCAAGATAGTCGACGGTTGAGTCCAGAATCTCGCCCTTAGGCCCGGTGGGGACGGAGGCAAGGAAGTCGGTGAGCACGGAGTCGAGGTTAGGGATATCGCGGGGAAGGCGGGTGTTGGACAGGAAGCAGTAAACGGACTTGACGAGGTCCTGCACCAGGCGCCACGCACGGGGGAAGCGAGTGGATCGGAGCCGGGCGGTGAGGTGGAGCGAAGAGTCGGTCTCAACCGAGCACAGAGCGAGAGTGGAGTCCGGGTCAAGCTGGCGGCCGCAGTAAATGATCCGGTGGTCGGCGGGGCTGATGGGGACGCCGGTGATGCTCCCAATTTGCTCGATCACAGACTTCACGGTGGCGGAAGGCGGAGCGTGGAGCACCAGCGTTCTCGAATCGGTTCGGACGAAGAAATGAAGCGTCGACGGAGACCATGAGGCCGGAAAGCGAGGCGACGAGGAGGAAGATGGAGCAGAGGCAGCAGATGACGACGAGGAATGAGCCCTAGAGGACGAGGAGACGGAGGAGGAGTTGAGATCGGAGGAGAAGGGGGGCTTGCTGGAGCGCATAGCTAGAGGGTCGGAGTGAGGATCGGGGGAGGAGAGGGAGACATAATCGTCGAGCTTGCGCTTCGATGGGAGGCGGTGGCTGATACGGGCGATGGCGGTGGAGAAGAGGGAGGACATGGCCGGTGGAGGCGGCGATGACGATGGAGGTTGATCGGCCCCAAAACCCTAACCCTAGCTAGCTCGGCATGGGGGGGTGAATTTGGGAGCTGGGGGAGGAGAGAAATAAGAGAGAGAAAGCGAGACAAAGAGAGAGAGAGAGTGGAAAAGGAGATGTACTTGGGGTTTTTAGGAAGGAAACGGAGAATTTGTCTTCTTCCATTTCTGGCGCTTGGTCGTGGCGTGTCGTTGTATGGGCTGCTAAACTTCTGTTGATTTTGATGGGCTTTTGCCTTAGCACTTCTCAGTGGAGCATTTTAGGCCCATACAGGGGTCAAATATGTGGATTGTTGAGAACAAGCAAATACGATTAACCAAATTTCGCTACCAACTCCCCATCGGCCACCGCCTAATTTGATTATGTGTGTGCTTATTTTGGCGAATTAGAAGTTGTATATCGATCTAATCACATTCAAATTTCGACACACATGTTGGTTGTTAGGTTGGATGTTCTTGTCTTACACACACATATATATCCTTAATACATTAAAGCAAAATAAAAAAGCTAAAAAAAACCCACTAGAGAATATCACATCATCCTTCTCCTCCTCAAAAATTTTTGACACGTGTCATATCATCTGATTTGTCCATTAAATTGCTATAATATCTCAACCTCTAATTTGGAAAAATTTTAGGTTTTGTAGTTTCACGCCGAAAATTTTTTCCCCGAACTCTGAATTTTTTTCGACCTCTGAAAAAGTACATTAGGTATTTAATCTGGTCCATCCAATATTTATTTTATTTTACTTTGTGTATTATTTTTTAGGTATTTATTATATTATCAAAAAAAATTCAGATCGTCAGTTATAATTCCTATATAATTTTATCTACAACCCAAGATACTTTTTCTTGGAAAAATATTTTCTAGATATTTATTATGCAACCCTCAATTAGTTATTTCTAATTTTATATGTTTAATTATTATGTTTTATATCTAATAGTTACTGTTATGATTTTTCTCAAAAAAATACTACATGCAAAAAAGAATCTCTAATTTTTTTTATCTTCAAACCATGACTCTTTTACTGCTTGGAGCAAAGTAATTCAGGTATTTAATCTACCCTCATCCAATATATTTTTTATTTTAATTATTATTGAAAAATATTATTTTTTAGGATCTTACATTTTAATTCCGAGCAAAACTCTTTGATATTTTACCTATAATCCAAGGCACTCTTACTTAGAGAAAGATTATTTAGGTAATTATTCTATAACCCTTAAATAATTATTTTTAATTTAATATGTTTAATACTTTTTACATTTAATTGATGTATTTTTAATTTATCACCGGTAAACATTACTACAGAAAAACAAATCGACACTTTTTTTTATCTTCAACCCACAGTGCTTTTGTTACTTGGAGAAAATAATTCAAGTATCTAAAATACCTTTATCATGACTATTTATTTATATTTTAATGAATCTAACTTTTTAATCTAATAGTAATTTCTAATCATAATTCGATGCATTTTTTATTTAATTTTTTAAACTTGATTTATTGATTATGTTAGAATAAAAGATATTAACTTTTTCTAAAAAATAGAAATTATAAAATATATTTTTATACTAATTTTTAATTTTAGATTTTTTAATTTTATAAATATGTGAAAGTTTATTACATTCAAAATTATTCATGTATATTAAGAGTTCACGAATTCAAACATAGGAAAATTTTTGGCAACTTTTAATATGATGACTGAAATTAAATTTGCTTTAAAGATAATTTAATTTCTTAATTTCTAGGTTTTAATTTAGACTTTTCTTTTTTTAAATATTTTTGAAAATGTGTTTTTATTTTTCTTAAATATTATAGCAGTTAAAACGTTTTTTAAATAAAATAGTTCTCAAATGTACATATTTAATTAAATTTATTATTTTAATTTTTAGATAGTTGTGAAAATTTATTTTCGTACCAAACAAATTGTTTCAAAAATAAAATTAATTTTAGTAAAAAGTGAATTAAATAATACCAAAATTTAAGTAAATTTCAAATTACCAAATCTTAATTTAATTTAACTACCAAGTTTAGATCACGTTCACAATTTTTCAAATTATCTTAAATTATTTTAATTTCAAAATATTTCTAATATAATACCAAAATTTTATTAAATTTTAAATTACCAGATTAATCTTATTAAATACATACCAATTTAAACTACTAAATCTAAATTTAATTTAACTACCTAATCTAGATTATGTTCACAATTTTTTTAAATTATTATAATTCAAAATATATCTGAAATAATACCAAAGTTTTAGTAAATTTTAAATTATCAAAAGTATGAAAATTTTATTAGTACTTTTTAAATAATACTGAAATTATAATTTTTACACAATTACTTTTTTTATGAATTTACAAACTACAATTGTTTTTTAATATAATTGGTTCCTGATTTCCAAATTTAATTTAGATTTTATTCTATTTTTAGATAGTTTTGAAAATATAATTTAGGCTATTTAAAATATTTTTATAATTAAAATAATCATAAATTTTTAATTTTTAATTGAAATAATTTAGTTTCTAAATTTGAAATTTTGTTTAGAGTTTTTATTTTCATTTTTATTTAATTGTGAAATTTTTATTTGCATTTTTTAAATAATTTTCAAATTAAAATATTCCTCAAAATATTTAGTTATCGAATTTATGAAATCTTGTTTTAATTTAACTACCTAAATTAGATTATGTTCACAATTTTTAAATTATTTTAAATTATTATAACTCAAAATATGTCTTAAATAATACGAAATTTTAGTATATTTCGAATTTGTAAAACCCCGAAATCTTTTTATAATGAAATGTGTGAACTAATAGTAATAAATATTTCTTTTGTGATAAATAATCATATAT
>BQKN01065888.1:838920-859955 GCA_022839385.1 Asparagus kiusianus | reverse complement strand
TGTAAGCTTTCTTTATTTATCTGTTATATGACAATTTAAATATGCTAGGTTGTTGCTTAACTCAAGAGAGAAGAAAATTTTTAGGTTTCAGCTGACAGAAAACCCAGATCTGGGTTCTGTCTGTCTCACGGTCGACTGCATCGGTCGACCGCTGGGCGCGCAGCAAGGGCAGAGCCCGTCTGCTCTCTGCGCGATCGACCGGGGCGGTCGACCGCGACATCTTGGCGGTCGACCGCACCGGTCGACCGTGAATGTCTCTGCTGAACAGTGAGGTTCGTATCCGTATGCGGTCGACCGGGTCGGTCGACCGCCGCCCAGTTTCGTGCACTGTTAGTTTTGCTGTATGTTTCATGTGTTCGAGGGTTTTGCCTCGATTATCTAATACTAGTTTTGGTTTTTGTCATATATCTGTGCATGATAGATGACTTGAGAGTACCAAATTTAGAATCACATGCCGAGAAGAGTGTGAAACTTGTATAAGTATACCTTTTCACAATCTCCTCGATAATTGCTATTTGGTCCAGGTATTAGGCAAAACTATATTATTTCAGTGCTCGTGTTGGACTATAATCCATTAAAGTCCTCGTGTTGGACTATAATCCATTAAAGTCCTTGTGTTGGACTATAATCCATTTCAGACCTCGTGTGGACATTTACCCACTTGACCATGTGTTAACCATGTGTTGACCATTTGTTAAGTTATGAGTATGACACTTATCTGACTCAGGACATGACACTCATGAAGTTTTAGACCTTTGGCACTTATTTGATTATGACAGAATGCAGTAGTTTATGTTCTGAGATGGGTTGCACTTCTCTTTATTATTGTTTCTGTATTAGACTTTGGGTTTGGTATTTAGGGATTTACAATTTGAGATATAAGGTATATACATGAGGGTTTCCTTGTTTGGATTATTTTGCTCGATGTACCTATGCTCGGGTTGTAAATTTTTAAATACTAAAATCCCTTTTTAGTTAAGACTTATGTTTTGAGACTTATTATGTATTAACTGTATTTTCATATACAACGAGCCCTATTCCCTTGGGGTTGGTTGTGATGTTGCTCGCTAGCGCTTTGACGCTCGTTGTCCCTCCCCCTTTTAGGTAACGAGCCAGGAGCCCGGAGAGTCGCAGGTTGATGGCGACACACCTTAGTGTTCAGCTATTTAGTTGTACTTATGTTGGAGCTCCACTATAGATTATGTTAGACAGTTGAGAGTATTGTTCTAGAAGTTGTAAAGGCTGTGTGCCTTATTTTCCTTCTTGTCAGATATTTGTATTTGAGACTTGTTGAGTATTCCAGTTTATTTATTCAGACATTGACTATGTATTTCCATTTGTTGGATGATGAGAAATCTATTTGATCATTATTATTTCATCAGTCCTTCGTGTATTATCTTTTACTTGCTTTTGTACCTACACATGTTATTGACTCTACTAGATAGATGTTAATTGTGATGGTGAAACATGTTGTTGCACGGTGTGGTGCATGGAAGGTTTGACATTCTTGGTTTCACCTTGGACTGCAGCCTTGTGTGAACCCAGGGGCGTCACAGAATTGCTAAAATTGTAAAAAAAATTAATTCATATGTTTTAAATAATACTCAAATTTTAATTTTTACCCAAGTATTTTTTACCAAATTCACAAATTATAATTTGAATTTTTTTCCATTTTTAAATATTTAGAATTTTTTGTGGAAATTTATTTTTAGTTCTTTAAAATATTTATGCAATTAAATTTTTTTTATAAATAAATTAATTTCTAAAATTATAATTTTACTTGAATGTTTATATTTTGTTTTTAGATTGTTGTGAAAATTTATTTTCATGCCAAACAAATTGTGTTTAAAATATAATTAATTTTATTAAAAAGTGAATTAAATAATAACAAAATTTTAAACTTTAAATGACCAAATATATGTTTGGGATTGCAACTAATAAATTTTACTTTAATTTAACTACCTAATTTAGATCGTGCGCAACAAATTTTCTTATTAGTTTAATTTCAAAATATTTTTAAAATAATAGCCAAAAATTTAGTAAATTTTAAATTATCAAATTAATCTTACCGAATGCAAGTTACCAATGTAAACTACCAAATCTTACTTTAATTTAACTACCTAAATTATATTGTGTTTATAATTTTTCAAAGTATTATAATTCAAAATATATCTAAAATAATACTAAAATTTTAATAATTTTTAAATTGCCAAATTAATCTTACCAAATAAACGTTACCAATTTAAACTACCAAATCTCACTTCAATTTAATTGCCAAATTTAGATCATGTTCTTAAATTTTCAAATTATTTTAATTAAAAATATTTCTAAAATAATAATAAAATTAAAATAAATTTCAAATTACCAAATAAAGTTTACTATATATAATTTATAAATTTAAACTACCAAATCTTATGTAAATTTGACTACCTAATTTAGATCGTGCTCATAACTGTGAAAATTTAATTCGTATTTGTAAATAATTCTGAATATAATTTTAACCAAATAACTTATTTCTCTAATTTAAATTTTTTAATTTGAATTTTTTATTTTTATATAGTTTGAAATTTTTAGTTTCCAAATTTAATTTGGATTCTATTTTGGTTTTAGATAGTTGTGAAAATATATTTTATTTTTCAATTATAATTTATTTACTTTTTATATATAATTATATAACTAAATTTAAGAGGTTTAAAAATGAGCATTTATGTTTGGTTTTGTTATAATAATATTTATTTAATTATTTTAACTTTAGATAAAATATATGTTGGTTGAATTTTATAAAGAATAATTACATATAATAATACGGATAGTTATGGTAATATTAAGTTAATAATTATTTTATATTTTCTAATGGTTAAAATTAGCATTTAGACCATATTTCAGTAAAATATTAATATATTAAAAGAAAAATATATTAAATAAATCTTATATTGATTGAAATTTATATTAACCGAAAATATGTAAATTGTATATAAATAATTTTGAAGGTAATCGGGATTTGCTTAGATAATATTTTTTTAACTAGGGCTGTGCAAACGGTTGATCGGTTCAGTTCTTATCAAATTTTGAACAACCGAACTGAACTACCTATTAGTCAAAAAGCAAACCGAGCTACTACAAGTCAGATTCTTTGATCGATTCAAAATAAAAATAGGAGCAAACATATATGAAACTATGTATACTATATACATACTGTCAGAGACGAGTTCCCCAATAATTTGATTCTCTTGCTAGAATTAACTATGTCTTGGACCACGCTTTCAATTATCAGGCTCTCTTGCCTTCTTAGCTTTCCATTTGTGAATGCTCTCCATCAGCACCTTCTTGTTCTTGAAGACCTTGCCCTTCACTTTCATGTACGTATCATAATACATGTGCTTGTCGATTTTCTTTGCTTCCCTATACTTCCTCAACAAATGCCTAAGAACTCGCATTCTCCTCATCCAAAGGATCCTAGTTGTTAGCCTAGTGTAGAAACGGCGAAAACATCGGAGAAGATCAGGAAATTTGATGCAGATAGGCATTTGGGTTCTTGTCAGTCGACCACAAGCTTTGGCGCGGTCGACCGCAAACGTGCACAACTACAGGTTGTTTTTTGGTTTTCTGACCGGTCGACCACGACGTCAAATGCGGTCGACCGCGGACCCTGTAATGCATTTTTTGGTTTATGTCGTTCTGTCTGGTCGATCGCAACGATTTCGGCGGTCGACCGCCAGTCAGGTTTGGGCCTGATTGCGGTTTCCTATTCTGTTTGAGATTGATGTTTGATATAAATAGCAATCACGTTTTAGGATTTCTTTGGAGCAGTCAAGGGTTTGTTTTGAGCACAGAAAAGAGAGATCTTTTTGAGCTATTGGTTAGGGTTATTGTTTGAGAGATTGAGAGCTTTGTTGGTGAGATTAGTTGGTCTGTTTTGAGTGATTTGTAATCTCAGTTTGTATTCTCCTTCTTTATTTGTGAAAACTCATCCCCTTCTTGCCCCGTGGACGTAGGCAACTTATCAAACCATGTAAAATTGGTTGTTTGTGTCATTATTTTACATTGTTTGGCTTTCTCTCACGGCATTTGGTTTGGTTCCTCAAAGCACAACGATTGGTAGCTTCTGCGCACAACAAGTGGTATCAAAGCTCGGGCTACGCTTGGGCTAGGTGGAGGAGTAGATCGCTTTGGAAGCTCGTCTAGAGTTTCAGTTGGTGATAAAAATGGGATTTTTACTATTGTGGATCTTGTTTTCATCGTGTGGGTTGAGATCTTTCGGAGACTCTTATTAGGGTTTCACTTGGAGGGATAAAAATCTCTCTTTTTCAGTTTGGATCTATTCTTCATTTGTTCCGTATTGATTTATTGGTGCTTTAAGAAAGATGACCAAGAAAGAAGAAGTTGTGGAGGGTACTTCCGACGTAATGACCGTCCAAAGTTTGAATATCCACTCTATGAAGATAGACGTGGAGAAGTTTAACGGCACTAACAATTTTGGTCTTTAGAGATGTGAAGTCTTGGATGCACTCAACGCGCAATAATTAGAAGATACATTAGAATTGGACGAGAAATCGGACGACATTGAGGAAAAGATTTGGAAGAAAATGAATCGAACGGCATGTGGTTTGATTAGATTTTGTTTGACTCAAGATTAAAAATATGATGTGATCAATGAGACTTCCGCAAAGAAGATTTGGGAGATCCTAGAGAGCAAGTATTTGACCAAGAGTGTGGAAAATCGCTTGCATTTGAAGAGGAGGCTTTATCGCTTCCAATTAAAGAAAGGAACCTCCATTGGTGATCACATGAACCACTACACGAAACTTCTTATGGATTTGACAAATGTAGATGTTATGGTTGAAGATGAGGACAAGACGTTGTTATTATTGAGTTTGTTGTCGGACGAGGAATATGAGACATTCGTCCTTACTCTGATTAATAGGGAAGTATCTCTTTCGTATAGTAAGGTCACCGCTGTACTTGTGAATTATCAATTTCGAAAGAAGAATAAGGAGACTTTAATTGAGATGATAGCGAGGCATTGGTCGCAAGAGCAAAGAGTCCAAACCGAGGTAGGAGGTCACAGTTTAGAGGGGCACATCCTGGAGTCCGTAGAAATCAGTGTGCCTTTTGTAAAGAGGATGGACATTGAAAAGCCGAATGCCCAAAGTTGGTTGATCGAGTTGAGAAGAATAAAGGGAAAGCTATTAAAGCTTCATATGTGAATGTTGTCAAGACTAGTGGTGACAATTTAAATTCGGATTCTTCGGGCTATTCATTCCCTGCACTACAGTCAGTTTGTATTGCCGAATCTACAGAGTAGATGTTAGATTCGGTTGCTTCTTACTACATTTGCCCTAGAAGGGATTGGTCCTTTAGTTTTCAGAAGTTGAAAAGAGGAGATGTCATACTCATGGGTAATGATCATGAGTACTCCATTAGTGGTATCGGTACCGTTCGAATTAGGACGTGTGACAGAGTGATTCGAGAGTTGGATGAAATGAGATTCGTTCCTCGGTTGAAGAAGAACATCATTTTACTTGGAGTTTTGGAGGCAGCAATCTATAGGGTGACCTTAGAGGATGCACTCTGAAGGTTACATTTGCATCCATGATTGTGATGAAGGGCGTCGGGAGGAAGAATTTATACTATTTGATTGTGAGCATGGTGATTGATAGAGAGCTGACGACTTCTTTGGATTTGGCTACACTGTGGCGTTTGTTGAGGCTGAGTTATTCGATTATTGGTGTCGTGCATGGATTATTGATGAGTGCTTTGACCTACAGATTGAAGTCCTATGAGCACATTGGTATGATCAAGGAGACCGCGATGGAGTTTGGCACTTCTATCCATCGATCTATGGGTCTTCTAGGTGGTGTTCATTTAGGTATTTGGAGGCATTTCAAGGAGGCATCATTGGGAGGTAATCGGTATTTGGTTTCCTACGTTGAGGACTGTTCTAGACATTTGTGGGTTGCAACCAAGTCCCGTTGGTATGAAGTCCTAGTAGTCAACAGCAGAAGGAGGAAGTGTATTGGTAGAAAGGTAACACATCGTTCTGTTTTTGGTAGGGGTTCTTTTCTGTATTGGTGCCGAGCTCATGGCAGTTTGAGACACTTTATTAGATAGGAAAAATTGGGACGACGAGATAAGATGACAGTTTTGATGGGTCGTTCCTTGCTGGAGGAGGATCGACGTTTGATGTCGAGCATTGGTTTTAGTGTTCGGGCTTCGACATATTTGGGTCATCTTAGTCATAGGTTGCCGACTACTGCGTTTAGAGATTTTGGATATGGTAGAGCAGCTTCAGATATTGGGTTGCTTTGGATGTTTGGTCGCCTAGCATATGGTCACATCGAGGATGTGAGATTTGATCCGAGTGCACATTTGGGATTCAGAGGCTCGTTTGGTTATCAGGTGAGGGTCTCTGATTTTGTTTTGAGTAGGTATGTCACATTTGACTCTCAGCAAGTGGAGAGTATTGATCAGATTGTTCGGATATTGTAGCGGGTGGAGGGTGATGCTACTCCACGTTGGGTGGAGATTACTCCACATACTCTAGTTCATACTGCATCATTTGGGATTCCAACTGAGATGATACAATTTGGGGATCATGTTGATTTGGATGCAGATGATGAGTTGGTTGATTCGAGTACAGCTGAAGGACATAGTTTGGATTTGGATATGGCCGTTGGTTCACCCCAGGTGGAGGTGCTTGGTTTGCTTCACTTTGGGGCCATTGGGAGAGCTATCAGTCGCAGATTTGTTGGTGAAGAATTGAGAACTCTTATGTTGGATTGAGGGCCTTTGGAGGCCATTAGGTGAACCACGTGAAGGCTTAATTCCTTGGACAAGAGGATACGTAGGCAGTCATTTATGATATAGCCGGTTTGGTGAGTTGATATCGATATTTGGAGTTTGTTCGTATTCTCGACTTGTTATGGATTGAGTCTGTTATTGAGTCTGTTATCATGAATTTGTTTCACTTTGTACTGGACGCAACAAGTGGGATATTTGGTTTGGTTGGTGTCAGCTCAGTTTTGGGAAAACTTTGCCGAGATGGAGAATTGTAGAAACGGTGTACACATTGGAGAAGATCGGGAAATTTGATGCAAATAGGCATTTGGGTACTTGCCGGTCAACAGTAAGCTTTGGCGCGGTCGACCGCAAACGTGCACGACTACAGGGTGTTTTTCGATTTTTTGGCCGATCGACCGCGACGTCAAGTGCGGTCGACTGCGGACCCTATAATGCATTTTTTGGTTTCTGCCGTTCTGTCCGGTCGACTGTAACGATTTCGACGGTCGACCGCTAGTCGGGTTTGGGCCTGATTACAGTTTCCTGTTTTGTTTGAGATTGCTGTTTGATATAAATAGCAATCACGTTTTAGGGTTTCTTTGGAGCAGTCAAGGATTTATTTTGAGCACAGAAAAGAGAGATCTTTCTAAGCTATTGGTTAGGGTTATTGTTTGAGAGATTGAGAGCTTTGTTGTTAAGATTAGTTGGTTTGTTTTGAGTGATTTGTAATCTCAGTTTGTACTCTCCTTCTCTATTAGTGAAAACTCATTCCCTTCTTGTCCCGTGGACGTAGACAACTTGCCGAACCACATAAAATTGGCTGTTTGTGTTTGTGTCGTTATTTTGCATTATTTGGCTTTCTCTCTCCACCTTTGATTTGGTTCTTCGAAGCACAACGATTGGTGGCTTCCGCGCACAACACCTAGCCTCCCTAGTACCCTTGTGCTTATGTGGACCATTTCAATTCATTTAGCAAAACATGGGTAATATCAAAGATACATGCCTAAAATTTTGAATTGTTAAAGCACAACTCATCACAGCCAGAGTGTCGTCCTTTCCTCTTTGCCTCCATAGCTCGCCTTGTACGAGAGCGTAAGTGAATTTTCTAGGGTTTTCTGATGATAAATCCATCCTTCACCAACTTCCTAATGTTCTAGCCTACAATTTGAGTGAGCAGAATGCCATTATGACTTAAGCTTATGTTTATCCAATCTTTTAATGATTTCAATAGTAAAATCCAAGAAGCAAAAATGAAAAAAGCCAATATAACACTAAGGAGATTTTAACTGCTAACATTTTTATGTCATAATGAAAAAGGTGGTTCCTTGACATGTTTGCAGGCCTCTCACAATGCCTTGTTTTCCTTTCGACTATAACTATAATCAGTTGACTTAAGTATTGGAGGAGATTTGGTCAGAAGCTAACAATCTCTTGACATGTTTACTCATGCTCACAAGCATAATCATCATATCTCAATAGCTCGGAGACAAGTTGATGTTAACGTGGGGGATCACGAACCACGTGAATGGCTAAGGAGCTAGAAAATTACACGCGAGAGAGCTGAAAAATTACACGCAAGTGGGGGCCACAAGTGATCACCTAGAGATTAAAGCAGCGTGAAGAGATTTGTGTGGGGACCACAGGCAAGTGTGAACGCGTTTTCAATCATGAGATATCAGCGTGCGTGAGGGTCAGGCTATATATAGGCACAATTTTGTTCCTAGGGTTTCTATGCAAGGAAGCTTTTTCGGCGAGAGTTTTTTTTTTCTTTGGCAGAGGTGTGCGGCTATGGAGAAAAATCAAGTACAGAGAGAGAAAGTGCAAGGAAGCTTTTTCGGCAGAGGAGATTTCTTGTGTGCAGTCCTTTTGTGCCTTTGAGAGAGATTTTGTGAGGAATCTGAGAGTTTGTGAGAGGGTTTAGGTTGTGAGATTGTAAACCCTAGTTGTATCTCTCCCTCTAATAGTAGATCTCCCCTTCTTACCCCATGGACGTAGGCAATTTGTCGAACCATGTAAAATTTATGTTCTTGCTACGATTTGTATAGCTTGTAGGTTCCCTTGACAAGTCAGTCCTAGAACTGATGAGAGGAAGAGCTGATATCTCACTTTGTTGAGTTATTTTGCTTTCAGTTCTTGTTTCCTTTGTGAAACAGGATTTTTGTTGTGATCTAATCTCTTGTTGTGCATCTTGCGTACCGGAGGCGCTGCTAAAATTTTCGCTGTGCACAACAAGTGGTATCAGAGCTCCGGGTTAGATTTGGGAGCTTGTTCGAAGGATTCATTATTGGATTCTTATTTGAAGAGTTAGATCGACAACATGGGAGAAGCAAGCACATCAAGTTCATCTCTTACGAAGACGATACAGGGTCTGAGCATCAATAACACAAAGATTAATGTTTCAAAGTTCGACGGTAAGATTAATTTTGGATTATAGAGGTGTCAGGTGATGGTCGCCTTGGATGCACAGAATTTGGAGGAAACTCTTGAGTTACAAAAGAAACCCGCTGATATGGAGGACAAGGTTTGGAAGAAGATGAATAGTTGGCTTGTGGAGTTATTCGGTCATGCTTGACGTTGGATCTTGTTTATGACGTAATGAGCGAGATGTCGACGAAGAGAATGTGGGAAACACTCAATGAGAAGTTTCTGACGAAGAGCATTGAGAATCGGCTTCACTTGAAGAAGAGGTTTTACCAATTCAAGATGAAGATGGAAGTTTCCATTCGGGAGCATGTTAACAACTTCACGAAGCTAATTTCGGATATGGCCAATGTAGATATCATGGTTAAGGATGAAGAAAAGGCGATGCTACTATTGTGTTCGTTGCCGGAGGATGATTTTGGTATGTTTGTGTTCTCACTATGATAAATGGAAGAACTACAGTTAGCTACAAGGAGATGACCTCAGCTTTAGTGAATTATGAGTTGAGAAAGAGTGATGGCAAACCCTCCAAGAAGGCATCGAGAGATGCATTAACAGTTCGAGGCCGTGGTCCAAATCGTCATCCAGGTGATCGCTCAAGATCAAAGTTAAGAGGTGGCCATAAAAATATTGGTAGGAATCAATGTCGCTTTTGTAAAGAAGAAGGACATTGGAAGAACGATTGCCCAAAGTTGAAAGATAAAGCTGGGAAGAATAAAAGGAAAGTTGTACAAGGTTCGGAAGTGAACGTTGTCAAGGCTAGTGACAACAATTCAGATACGGATTCTTTAGGCTATTCTTGCTCTGCATTGCCATCAGTTTGTTATGCTGACTCTACAGAGTGGATGATGGATTTCGGTGCTACATATCATATTTACCCTAGGAAAGATTGGTTCTCCAGCTTTGAGGAGTTGGAAAGAGGGGATGTTGTGCTCATGAGTAATGATCACGTATGCCCTATTATTAGTATTGGTACAGTACGGATCCGCATGTGTGTCGGGTTGACTCGGGAGCTGAAGGAAGTGAGATTCGTTCCTCAATTGACGAAGAATATCATTTCGATTGGAACTTTGGAGGTAGCTGGCTATAAGGAGATCTTGGAGAATGCGACTCTGAAGGTCACAAAAGGGTCCATGGTGGTGATGTGAGGTGTCAGGGAAAATAACCCATACTACTTGAAGGGCAAGACAGTAACAGGGGGTCTGGCAGCTTCGATTACCACAGAGGAAGATACTACCAGCTTATGGCATATGAGATTGGGACACACTGGTGATAAGTCCCTACAGGTATTGGCGAAGCAGAAGCTATTGAAGGGTGCAAAGACCTGCAAGATGGATCTGTGTGAACATTGCATACTTGGGAAGAAGACAAAAGTGAAATTTGGCACAACTATTCACAATACCCAAGGTATATTAGACTACATTCACACAGATGTTTGGGGCCCTCCAAGCACACATCACTTGGTGGGGCTAACTATTTTGTCACTTTCATTGATGACTATTCTAGAAAGAATTAGGTATACCCGATGAATCATAAACATCAGGTCCTGGATATTTTTGTGGAGTGGAAGAAGAAAGTGGAGCTGCAGACAGGTAGAAATGTGAAGACTCTATGTTCGGATAACGGCGGAGAGTATAAGAGTGATCCGTTTCTGTAGTTTTGCCGGGATCACGGAATTAGGCGACACTTCACAGTTAGAGAGACACCGTAATAGAATAAAGTGGCAGAGAGATTGAACCGTACCTTGCTGGAGAATGTGCGATGTATGATGACGCATAGTGGATTAGCTAGATCCTTTTGGGCCGAGATGTTAGTTTGTGCGAGCCATCTCGTGAATAGGTTGTCGTGCACTACGATACAGGGGAAGACTCCGATAGAGCGTTAGTCTGGTTCGGTAGCTAGTGACTATAAGTCGCTTAGGATATTTAGGTGTCCTGCTTATTACCATGTCAGTAATGATAAATTAAATCCAAGAGCGAGGAAAGCAGTCTTTGTTGGATTTAGAGAAGGTGTTAAAAGCTTCAAATTATGGGATTTACAGGATAAGAAGATAGTTATTAGCCGGGATGTCACATTTGATGAGGCGTACATGATGAGGCCTCAAGTCCCTCAGCAGGTGGAGGGAGACCAGACGGTTAGGATATCACAGCAGGTGGAGGATGATGTGACTCCACCCGCTCAGGTTCCTACAGAGGTGACACTGGAAGGAGATGGGATGACAGCCGGGCATTTAGAAGATACAGTAGATGTTGGGACTCAGGAATAAGATCATGTTCAGGAGTCCATTGCAGCTAATAGACCAAGAAGAAACATTCGTCGGCCAGCTAGATATGACGATGTCATGGTTGCATATGCTTTATCAGTAGAAGTCATTGATGATTTGGTTTCTTCTACATTCAAGGAAGTAGAGTTAAACTCTGATTCAATTAGGTGGAGAGAAGCCATGGAGGAGGAGATGTAGTATCTTCATAAGAACGACACTTGGGAACTTGTAAAGCTACCGAATGATAAGAAGGCTATTGGATGCAAGTGGGTGTATGCAAAGAAAGAGAGATCTTCTATTGGGGAAATTAGATTCAAAGCCAGATTGGTTGCCAAGGGATATGCATAGCTAGAGGGCATTGATTACAACAAGAGATTTTCACATGTTGTGAAGCATTTGTCGATTCGTATTTTATTAGCATTAGTAGCACAACTGGATTTGGATTTGGTCTAGATGGATGTGAAAACAGCCTTTCTACATGGAGATTTAGAAGAGGAGATCTACATAACACAACCTATAGGGTTTAAAGCTGCAAGAAAGGAGGAATTAGTGTGCAAACTGAAGAAGTTTCTTTACGGATTGAAGCAATCACCGCGACAATGGTACAAGAGATTTGACAGCTTTATGATTGGCTGAGGGTACACGAGGAGCCCATATGACCCGTGTGTTTACATGCACAAGCTAAAAAATGGTGAGTATATTTATTTGCTGTTATATGTTAACGATATGCTCATAGCTTCCAGGAATACTTCAGCTATTATAAAGTTGAAAAGGAGTTGTTATCCGAATTTGAGATGAAGGACCTTGGAGAAGCAAAGAAGATATTGGGTATGGATATTGAGAGAGGCAGGGTGAAGGGGAGGTTAAAGTTGACACAGAGGAGTTACTTGCAGAAGATACTGAAGAAATTCAGTTTTGATGGCAATACCAAGGCGGTGAGTACTCCATTAGCTCTCCACTTTAAGCTATCAGCTAAGATGTCACATGTTTCAGCTGAGGACCGTGAATACATGTCCAAAGTTCCATATGCTAATGCTGTGGGTAGCTTGATGTATGCAATAGTGTGTACAAGGCCAGATTTGTCACAGGCCGTGAGCATGGTATCCAGATACATGCACGACCCTGGGAAGGGTTATTGGGAGGCCGTGAAGTGGATTCTACGGTATATCAAAGGTAACGTAGATGTTGGTTTGGTATTTTAGAAGAATGAGAAGACAGGGAAGGATTGGATTGGTTACATGTATTCTGATTATGCGGGGGATCTTGACAAGCGCCGGTCCACTTTAGGTTATGCTTTTACATTGGCAGGTGCACCTGTGTGTTGGAGATGCACACTTCAGTCTACAGTGGCTCTCTTCACTACGGAGACAGAGTATATGGCATTGACTGAAGCTGTGAAGGAGGCTTTGTGGTTGTGTGGATTGTTGGAGGACTTGGAGATTGCGCAGGAGACTCTTCGAGTATATTGTGATAGCATGTTGGCTATCTATTTAGCGAAGAACCAGGTTTATCATATACGCACGAAGCACATTGATGTCAGATTCTACTTTGTTCGTGATGTTTTGGATAAAGGAGACGTCATATTGGAGAAGGTCCACACGAAGGACAACCCTACGGATATGTTGACCAAAGTTGTTCCAGGTGTCAAGTTTGGTCATTGTTTGGAGCTTTTGAACATTCTTCGATGTTGAAGCATTTGGAGGCCATTTGGGTGAACTACATGAAAGCTTGATTCCTTGGGCAAGAGGACGTAGGCAGTCGTTATGTGCAGCCGATTTGGTGAGTTGATACCGACATTTAGAGTTTGTTCGCATTCTCATTTGGGTTCTAGACTTGTTGTGAATTAAGTCCATTGTCGTGAATCGTTTCACTTCATACTGGACGCAATAAGTGAGGCATTTTATTTGGTTGGTGTCGGCTCAGCTTTGAGAAAACTTCGCCAATGTGGAGAATTGTGAACGTGGGGGCCTACGAACCACGTGAATGGCTAAGAAGCTGGAAAATTACACGCGAGAGAGCTGGAAAATTACACACAAGTGGGGGTCACAAGTGATCACGCAGAGATTAAAGCAGCGTGAAGAGATTTATGTGGGGACCACAGGCAAGTGTAAACGTGTTTTCAATCACGAGATATCAGCGTGCGTGGGGGTCAGGCTATATATAGGAACAATTTTGTTCCTAGGGTTTCTATGCAAGGAAGCTTTTTAGGCTGCAGTTTTTTTTCTTTGGCAGAGGTGTGCGCCTGCGGGAGAAAAATCAAGTACAGAGAGAGAAAGTGCAAGGAAGCTTTTTCGGCAGAGGAGATTTCTTGTGTGCAGTCCTTTTGTGCCTTTGAGAGAGATTTTGTGAGGGATCTGAGAGTTTGTGAGAGGGTTTAGGTTGTGAGATTGTAAACCCTAGTTGTATCTCTCCCTCTAATAGTATATCTCCCCCTCCTTGCCCCGTGGACGTAGGCAATTTGCCAAACCACGTAAAATTTGTGTTCTTGCTGCGATTTGTATAGCTTGTAGGTTCCCTCGACAAGTCAGTCCTAGAACTGATGAGAGGAAGAGCTGATATTTCACTTTGTTGAGTTATTTTGCTTTCGGTTCTTGTTTCCTTTGTGAAATAGGATTTCCGTTGTGATCTAATCTCTTGTTGTGCATCTTGCACACCGAAGATGCTGCCGAAATTTCCGCTGCGCACAACAGTCGAGCCAGACCCTCTCATGAACACCGGCCGTTCCCTGCTTCAGCAACCTCAAGAACACCAACAACTCAGAGACAAGCATTGCAATAAAAAAGTTATAGATGGTAAGAAACATAATGCACCAACAGAAGTTCCATTGATATGACAAAACAAGCATTGCAATAAAAAGGAACAATTTAGATTATACATGTTCCCATGAATCAGATTCCATCGAACTTTGAACTAAGATAGAATGGATTTGGATGAAGTCAAAGCACACATGAATTTGTTAATTCTTGACTACATAGGTTAATTAAAATTATGATCCAGACTCTTGCACTCCACAGATTAACAGTAATCAAATGCAATAGACATAGCTCGCGAAATCTAATATACATGAGGCTTGGAAATAGTTAAATACATTAGACAATTAGGAATCCATTTAAGATAGCCTAGAAACATGTTTGAAAAGGCAACAAATCAACAAAACATATTTTATGATGTCCCCAAAAAACTATTAGATAATGCCTAGTATCAAACTAAGAATATCAAAATAAAAACATGTTTAAAATCAGTGAGTTCTTCAAGCTAGAGAAACCAAACAAGCCATCAGCGCTTTATAGCAGTAACTTTCCCTCTTCAAACCATTTCAATACAATTCACTGCAAGACAAAAAGTTAAATCACAATCATCTCAATTCAGTGCAATGTAAAATAGAAACAATTGTTACATGTGTTTTTCCTCCCATGGTTATGCTCTTACAAATCTATGATTGTTGGTTCAATTGAAAGCTTACTCAAATCTGAAAGGTAAACAAATAACAAATTAGTAAAAAATAGAAGTCATTTTAAAAACAAACATATACATGATAAGCTCCTATGCCCAACTTCTCAAGAGCATCACATCTTCTTCAAAGCAATTTTTTCTTGAACCCGGTGCAACCAACAAGTTTCGAAGCCAATCGGAAGTGCATACTAGGCTTTGTACCATTCACGGGGTCAATGAGCTCTGATGGATCAAGTACTCAGCCACTTGTACTAAATGCAGACTCAAAAGCAACTGTAGAGATGGGGACAGTAGATACATCACGAACCATCCGAGAGAGAATTGACAAGCATTCTTGAATGTATAGTAAGCGTGCATGTTGATTTTCGAAACACAAACTCGTATAAATTTTTTTTCAAGAATACCTTATTAGTAGTTTGACTATATCTTCCTCTGAATAAATCCATTTTTAAAACAAGTTTTCTACTTTAGAAACCAGCTTCTCATAGTTTTCATTAAACACTAGTTTTATCCAATTCTAAGATCGTTTGCTCTTTCTATTGATGGTTGAATCTAATACTGTACACTAGGCAACCAACAAGACCCCTATGAAATGTTTTGCGCATAATATTGCCTCTAGTTTGAATTATAAAGCAAGGATTTTTGTTTTAGAATATAGAAACATTACAGTAATAACTTTATCAATTATGGATAATAATTATTTGACTAGACTCAGCTAGAGACTTAGTACTTACAATCTGAAATCTGCATATTGTGATAAGATGACACCTATTCACTTTTGATACCATAACTCCTTACATGATATGCACATTCACAATCTAGTTGATGATTTCAGAAATAGATTGCATATGAGTAGTTTGGCTCTTGCCTTATTGAATTTGAACATCATTTGGACCCTTAATTAGCCATTGGTATCTTTCGATATTGTTGATGATCGATATCAAATAGCCGATTAATCCAGAAGAGGATGGTTGCGGGGTGATGAAGGATGTTGGAGGCCCCGCTCCCTTCTTTGACTTTATGCATGGTTCTTGAACGAGGTCTTGATGTCCATGCTGCACAGACAAGGAGAACCCGTAAGAGGGAGAAGACTGGTTCCCCCGTGATTCCTCCGACGGTCAAGTTAGTGAAACTCGAGTGGGGAAGGGGAAGGTCAAGAACCGATGTGGTTCTTAATGTGATAAGGTGTATGCCCAGAGGATCTACGTGAGCTCCTCTGTCTGGATGAAGAAATGTGTGTTCTTCTTTTCGTATCATCTATGCTCTAGGGGGTTTTAGATTGTGAACCTCCCTCCCTGAACTATGGCGAATAGCATTTGTATATAAAGAGGATGATCCTCTGTAGATTGATCTATTCATCCATGCAAAATGGTGGTCACCAAATGTGAGCTGGAAGGTGAGTCATCCCTCGCTTTACAAGTGTCGGCTGGCGACCTGTGGGGAAGTCACTTCGGCATGGGAGAAAGTGTCTCCGCATTTTTTGGGAAGTGATTGATAGCGTGGCAGGAGACACGTGGGCATACTGAATCATCCCTCATTTTACAAGTGTCGACTGGCGACTGGAGGGGAAGTCACTTCAGCACGGGAGAGGGTGTCTCCGCATTTTTTGAGAAGTGATTGATAGCATGGTAGGGGCACGTGGGCATACTAAATCATTCCTCATTTTACAAGTGTCGGCTGGCGATTGGAGAGGAAGTCACTTTGGCATGGGAGAGGATGTCTCTGCATTTTCCAATAAGTGATTGAGCTGACAAGTCATGGAGACCTATCAGGCCAAAATCTAGATGAGGCTTATCCGAGGTAGACGGAAATATCGACATATGCTCTGGGATTGAGGCTTGGAGATGAGGTCAAATTCTCAATTTAATTACTAGCAGGAGATGTCCCTCCAATTGCTTCTGAGAATTGCCCAGTGAGTGGTTGAGTGTCCTAAGTAGGATCGCCATTGATGATGGGGTCGACCGACACCGTCTTTCGCGTCGACTCAGGAATGTCGGCATATCCGATTGATTGGAATGTCATCTCGTCTTAGCTAATAACCTTCTCTTGAGTCGATATAAAGATGTCGACTCGTATGGGAGGTCAGGATCTCTCGTGCCAACCAATATTACCTTTGGTGTTGACACCAAAGAGTCAACTTGATAAGTCGGTGGGGACCAAGTCCTCTATGATTGTGCATTGGGTTTGCCCTTGATAAGGTACCAAGGTCTTGTAATTAGCCATGATGGTCGAGTTACATCGGAGGATTTAACCATCTGTCGTGCCTTGGGCTTACCTTGATAAAGAGCCAAGGGCTTATAATTCGACTAAGGAACCAAATGCCTAGAACTTTTGAGAGTTGTCTAGGGCTCTCCTTCCCCTAAGGTCGAGAGACGACTGTGGAAGTCGGCCAAAGGGTTGAGCTTGTTTTGCTAAGACTCTCATTATATCATTTTGCAAATATCCATATCTTGGGTGAGTGAACACCATAACAGTTGGTCCCTTTCACTTGGAGTCGGCTTTCAGTCGATTTCAAGAGAAATAAGATATGCTCTAGTTAATACATGCCTACTGAGGACGAGAAACTGAGGAGTCTCTATCTTAGAGACGTGGCTTATCATCATTGGCCACCATTGTTAGCTCTACTATTCATGGCTGACATCTAAGATTTGAACCGACTTTTTGGGAGACGAAGTGTCCTGGATATAAGGGAGGATCTTCCACTTTTCAAGTATTAGGATGCTAGGCATTAAATGAGGGTGACGCTTCGTGTTTTGAATGAACTGCTTTAGATTCCGAGGTGGATCTGGCCTCATCGCTTTGAAAATCACAGTGTCTTTTGACATTCCTCTTTACTCTTTCTTGAAAGCTTATAAATAGCTCCTTGAGGCTGAGATAGCTCTTTTACAAACTTTTGGTCTGAAAAACTTTTGATATTCCTCTAAGCTCTCTTAAGAAAAAGTCTTGCATGGCCTCTCAAGTTTCAAACTCTGGCCGTAACGAGGAGAGTCTCGCTATTCTTCTAGTTATCCACTTAACGATTCATATGGACAATCTGGTGGGGTTGTATGATCGATACAACATCCCTTGAACTCTCACATTGGCGGCACCAGAGATGAGAGAGCCAATGTATTGCCATGGTGAGGGTCGAGTACCGCCGTACTTGGCCTACTTGGAGCATGGTTTACGGCTATCCTTACACCCTTTTATTAAGGAGGTGCACGCTGCTCTTGGAGTCTCCCCTTCCTAGTTCTATCCGAACACAGTGGGGGTTCTGATGGCTTTCATCATCATTTGCCACCGTGTTGGAGTCTAACCAAGCTTAAGATTGATTAGGCATTTGATCAGCGTGGGGTCTACTGAGAAGGACCCGCATTATTCTTTCCACTATTGTAGAGAGTTCCAGTTTGTTTCCGATTCTTTGGAGTTGGATGATCACTGGAGGAGGCGATTCATGTGGGTCTATGGTGGCGACGACGTCTTCTCCTGCCCGGACTAGTCGGAGGTGAATGAAGACGCTTTGAGGACAGTTACCCTTAGTATTTCTAAGATGATAGATCTGGAAAAGGCCATTCTTATGTCGGCCACGAGAGAGCGAGGATCTATTTGATGATATGTCTCTCTAAACAGTGGGCATATCCATGATCTGGTTTTCCATTAACTTCCGGACAAGGACGAGCCTCATTCCTTTGTTAGTAGAAAATCACAAGAGGAATATAGGGGTTGAGGGGACGAGCTCTACTTCTAGGCCCCATAAGAAGCCTAGGGGGCTTTTAGTGCTGAGGAGGTGGCTCTCTTGATGCCTCAAGTAGCTAACATTATCTTCGAATTGAGAGAAAGGACACTGGTTGAGAGGCGTCGCCCAATCGGACCGGTTGTGAGATCCCAACTAGTGGAACGGGTCCTCTGGTAACTTAGCTTAACCGCTTAGAAAATATAGGATGGATAAATGAGTCTTCTCCTGGCAGGGAGATAACGGTCTTAGCAGTCGAAGAGGATGCTGTCGGCCCTAGTACTATCTCTGAGGTGTCTTGTCGCCATGGCAAGGAGCCAATTGGGGTGGACGACAGCATCGAGGGAAGAGTTGAAACTTTGTCAGACCAGATGGAGAATGGTGCTGATAGGAGGATTTTAAAGGATATGCCAAGTGTTGGCATATACCAAGCTCTTCAAGTTTGTTTAGCTCGGGGGACTTTTCTAGGACATGCCCTGTTCAATCGACTTGAACGTTCCTTAGAATGCTAAGGAAGGCTGGCAAAGGAGAATTCGGCCACGGAAGAGGTAGAGAAGAGAACCACTATCTTAGAGGCCGAATTGGCTCATAAAGAAGATGCTTGGCGTCGGAGTCTGGATGAGACAGAAGAGTTCCTTAAGAGTTTTTGGATCCAGTTCTCTAAGCAGGTGGGAACCATCAAGGATCTTCAAAGGGAGATGGTTTATCTACAGTCGGAGGTCGAGTCCGAGAAGCGTCACAAGACGACGCTTGAGGTAGAGACTCGATCAAGTTGCCTGTCTCTTGAAGAGTCGAGGAGGGACTTTGAAGGGCCACAATCAAAGTTTCAGGCGTCCACGGCCCTTATCGATAAATTAGAGGGCCAACTTGCTCATCTGGATTCGGAGCAGCATAAAAGAAGGTGGTCGACGACTAGCGTCATGGCCCTATAGGGAAGGCTGAAGTAGCCTTAGCATGTAAAGCTGGGGGTTAATTATTTTGCCTCCTTAGTGCCTCGTGACTTTCATCCTATGCCAGATCGCTTTTATCATTCATGTGTTTCCTGTTGTCTTGACTTGTTAGAGGATGTTGAGAAAATTAGAGGCAGGTTGGATTTATCAATGAATGATGATGAGGTCGAGCCTGTTACTGGGGCCCCTGGGGAGTCTTCTTCGATTGTCACCATCAGGAGTCTGCCCAGTCCGACTCCCGAATCTGTTCGAGAGCTTTGATGACCTGCATGTTTCTCTTCCTTCCTTTCTTCTTCCCTTTTTTGTAAAGGAGTTTGTAATGAAGTTTACTCTTATTGAATAAAAATTAACTTTTGTCTTTATTTTTGAGCTTGCCTTTATTGTTTATATTCTTTTAGCTTTGTAGCTTTATTCTCATCTGAGATATTAGCTAAGGTAAGTTAGTTGTAATATGTCGACCCGTGCTGGGGACTTATGACAACTAGTTTACTTGATGTCTTATCTTGGCTGAGCGTTCAATTGACCAGAACTCGACAGATGATTGCTCAAGTTTTTGATCAGTTAAGTATTGGCCATTCACTTAATACCTTTTTGGCAGAATGGCAACCCTAAAGTTGGGTGCCTAGGTCTTCATAATCCTAGTATGGTCGAGTAGTGACCGTGGGAGTCGACCATAGGGTTGTGCCTTAGGCTTACCTTGATAAAGAGCCAAGGGATTGTTTATTCGACTGAGGAGTCATTGTGCCTTGGATTTACCCTAAAGAGGTACCATGGCCTTAAAATTTGACTGAGGAGTCGAATACCTAGATCTCTTGAGAGTTGACTAAGGCTTTTCTTCCCCTAAGGCCGAGAGAAGACTGTGGGAGTCAACCAAATGGTTGTGTCTTGGGTTTATTCCTGATGAGGTACCAAGGGCTTGTCCATGATGATCGATGAGAGCCAGAGAAATCGACCATATGTTGTGCCTTAGGCTTACCTTGATAAAGAGCCAAGGGATTGTTTATTCAACTGAGGATTTGTTGTGCCTTGGGTTACCCTGAAGAGGTACCATGGTCTTGAAATTCGACTGAGGAGTCGAATGCCTAGAACTCTTGAGAGTTGACTAGGGCTTTTCTGTTGGCCCTATGGTTTTGATGATGATTTGTCAAACAATTTATAGCTAATATATTTTCTAGTTTTTGTGGTTTGTTTTTCTCTTTACAGGATTTTAACACACGACAATCAAGAGTTAAAGATTCAAGTTCATGTGTGTGCATTCACCTAGGTATAAGATTAGTTTGCTTACATATATCGTATGATTATATTTAAGCTTAATATGTAAACACAACACAAGTTTAACTTTTTATATCATACAAATGATTTTTTATCAAACATTGTTACAATAGCTTTTATTTCATGTTTACATCTCTTTCATATTTCATAATATATATATATATATATATATATATATATATAT
>BQKN01065888.1:801785-815543 GCA_022839385.1 Asparagus kiusianus | reverse complement strand
TGTGTGTGTGTGTGTGTGTGTGTGTGTGTGTGTGTGTGTGTGTGTGTGTGTGTGTGTGTGTGTGTGTGTGTGTTTGCGATCTCACTTACTGTGACTTAAAATCTCTCCTCCTGATATCAAAAATGTCAGGACGAGGATGCGGTCGAGGTAAAACTCGTACCTGGAGAGCTGGGCAAGCAGAGCCTGAACCGCAGCCGGCTCTTCAGTATCTGATCGACTTCATAACGCCGTTTGCAATAATATTTTCTAGCACTCGAGGAGCGAGTGGCGAACCAGATCCCACCAGTTGCACCACCACTTTAAGTTCCACCACCAGTCGTACCAGTCATGCCTATTAAAGAGGTAATACCAATGATTACACCATCGCCACATCTAGCTATTAATAGAGCCACGGAGCAGGAAACTTGGCTCGGTAAGATTGAGGAAGACATTAGAAGCTGAGAGCACCAGAATTTCAGGACACGTCAGATTCAATTGTATAAGTGTAGGCTGTCTAAAAATCAAAATAGATAGCTGATCCCCATCAAACACCAATGATGGAAGTTACAATCTGACGACTTCCAGAAGGCTACAATTTAAAGACTTTCACGTAGAAGGTTATAATCTGACGATCTTCACAACAACTGATGAAAGCTCTAATCAACAACCTTCACAATCAATATCGGGAGTTACAATCTGACAACTCTCATATTTTCGAGGGGCCAAGACGAAGATCATTCAACAATGGTCTTTACAGCGCTCTACAGAAGAGGCTACAAGTCAACTAGCCCTTTCTAAACGCGGAAGTCATCTCCGCATTCCAATTCTTGAAACGCAGGCGACCCTCGCGTTTCCAAGCTTCAACAAGCAAAACGCAGGCAACCCCCGCGTTTCTAATCCTCAGCAAACCAAATGCGGGTGGCCCTCGTGTTTTTTAACACCCAACAAGTACCCAACTCCGCGTCTCCATTCTAAAACGCGGAGTTAGGGTCCTGAACGCCAACGCGGGCCTTTGACTCATTCAAACACGAGCTGAACGGCTGCATGAACCGTTTTCCCTCTATGATTTGAGGGATTTTCGCCCCACTTAGGAGCGGATTAAGGGGGTGGTTACACCCCCTCTCAACCCCATTATGGAGAGAATTAAGGGGTGGGGGCGGTTACACCCCTTAATTCCCTATAAATATGGGTAAACTCAAATGAGTTCAGGCTGGCTTTTGGGATCTGGGAGTTAGCAGCAAGGTTGGAACTTCTTGGCTCGGATTGACCCTAGAGCTTGGTAGCAAAGAGAGGATCTTTGGAGCATTCTCGGATCTAGAGATCGACCATCGAAGCTTTCTTCTGACCTTGGCTTATTAACCGATTTTTGGTTCAAATGAACTCTTTTACAGAGTTCTTCAAAACTCGTTCAGAGTTCTAAAACTTGCCACGCAAGTTCTCCACAATGTCAAATCGTGAGGAGAAAACATCATTCCAGTGAATCAAAACGGTCAGATCGTCAACGGAGAGCAAATTCGACGTAAGTAATCAAAGAAGGCACTCCATCGCTACCAAGAAGAACCCAGTTTTAAATAAAGGGAAGAATCAAAATCATTCTCCTCTCTTTTGTAATCAGGAAACTCAATTGTAACTGAGATTAAAGGAATATAAATCAAATTTTTCTTTTGTTTCTTTTACTTCGAATTTTTCCACAAACAATAAGCCTATAAATAGAAGGAATATGTGGGAAATATTATTTTTGATAGGCTTAACACCGACTCAGTATAGAAGCAAAGGTTAGTTATATTTAGCTTAAAAGGAGGCGTCGGAGGACAACACCGACTTTCGTTTAAGTCAGAACAGCGAATGTCTCTTACTTGGAGGATTTCACCTACCTTTTTTTGATGAACAGTATGTACCAGCAGCGGTAAGGACCGGGAAAGAGTTAGAGCTAGCCCAATTGGAGCAAGGTGACATACCTTTAGTTAATCATGAATCAGAACGACATGGTGATAAGGACAAAGGTAAGAGACCTTTTGTAGGGCCTGGAGGTCCCTAATAGCGGGGTAAGATTTTTTGCCACCAGTAGCAAGAACCTTGTAAGAAGGGGTCACAGCATGATTCAAGAGCGCCGCAGCAGCGCAGGATTCAGGGTGCATGTTTTAACTGCAACAAGATCGGCAATAAGGCCAGGGATTTCATAGTGTACCAGCAGGAGGCCACAGGGCAGAGGCCATGGCCAACAGCAGGGACGAGAACATGGATAATAGTAGAACCGTGGTCAGGTTTAGCAGTAACAAGGTCGCGGTTACGGCTAGCAGCAGTAGAGGATAGATGCACCACCTGTCGTTCTGAGGATTAAGGGGCCAGCAGGAGAGATTCACGCTATCCACGAGATTTATGAGGGACAGATAGTTCCATATGTTCTAGTGCAGCAGTCGCCAGCCACCGGCAGGGTATATACAGTCGTACCACATGATAATGGTGCGAGTGGGCCATAATGGAAGGTACTTTCTTAGTGAATTCCTTCCCAGCTCGGATCATGTTTGATTCAGGAGCTTTACATTCTTTTATCTCTCATACCTTTATGGATAGACTCCAGTTAGTCGCACATCCTTTAAATGTACTATTATCCGTCTCTACTCCTTTAGGGGAGGTATTCCTATTAGGGGCTGTTCATTTCGCAAAAAAAATTGGGAAATCAAAGAATAGGAAACCCATTTCCTATAATAATTGTTTTGAGGTTTTTTGGTTGGCTTAAAAAAGAAGAAAACTATAGAATAGGAGATGAGATGAGATGAGTTGTTACCTTATTATTGGATGATGTCAGTGATTTTTTAAAAAAAACTTGTTTTGAGGTTGTTTGGTTGGTTAAAAAAATAAAGAAATGAATTGGAGGTATATTATTGGATGATGTTTTGAGGTTGTTTGTGTTTGGTTCATTTTTAAAAATAAGAAAATAGATGAGATGAGATGAGTTGGAGGTATATTATTAGATGATGTGACACATACTTAAGGGAATCAATTTCTTGTTTTTTTAGGAAATGGATGAAAAGGAAGGTTTAATGAGATGAGATGAGTTGTCACAATATTATTGGATGATGTGTGTGATTTTAAAAAATGAGATAAGATGAGATGTGATGAGTTGGATGATGTGACACATTTCTTATATTTGGTTTATTTTTAAAGGTAAGAAATGAGATGAAATGAGATGAGTTGGAGGATAAAAATATTATTTTATTGGATGTTGTGGGTGAGTTTTAGGGATGGAAATGAATAAAAATATTATTTTATTGATTTCCTTGTACCGATTTCCTTTTCTTGGTTTTTAGGAAACCAACCAAACGGCCCCTTAGAGATGTTAGACCCTAGAGGGGAGGTGATTAAGGTCTTAAGGCTATAATTGTATAATAAAAATAAGACAAGCAAGACACCACAATAATGAACAACTAAAGTAATGGAGATAGAGTTAGAAATCGTTATCCAAGTGACGCACGATGTGTTAACGAGGTTCGGCCCGCTAACCTACGTCCCCGCTCCCTACTCTCGAAGAGAATCCACTACACAACCCGGTTTGGAAGCCGAAACTTCTTCTACACAACGATCTCCACAAGATCTCACAACTACACAGTTGATCACCACAAGATCTAACTCCCACACAGTTGATCTCCACAAGATCAAGCTCACAACAGTAGCAATGATGTCAAACTCTCTCTTTACAATGTTCCTATAGCAAGAAGAAAGATTACACTGAAGCTGGGATGTGAACTTGAAAACAGAGAACAGGTTTGAAAGTTTAGGGCTCTTTTGAAAACAGTAAACATGTTTGTAGGATATTTCAAAATGGACGAGCACTTGAGAGAGGAGGGGTATGAGAGTTTAAATAAGAAAAGGATCAGCTGCTAAAACCCATACTCAGATCCCCTAAAACCCGTAAGAAATCATTTGCAAATCTGTACTATAAAAAGTCTGTTAGGTTAAGCATCGGTCGACCTTAAAAATCTCACGGTCAACCGCGAGCCACTTTTGAAGCTCAGAATTTTCTAGAGACTTTTACGGTCGACCGTGGCGGTCGACCGTGGGAAATTTTAAGCTGACGGTCGACCGTTACGGTCGACCGTGAAAGTTTCTGCTGCCCACTAGGAAAAAGACACAGGCGCGGTCGACCGTGGCGGTCGACCGCGAACTGATACAAGTTGACACTTTTTATAAAACCTGTTTTTGACTCTTTAAAAATATGTAAAAATATTTAAATGACTTTGAAAAATTATGTAACTTTGTAAATTGTTTTAACATTAAAAACAAACTGTTTGGAAGAGGAATTTTACGAAAAGGTCCTTATACTTGGGAAAAATGATATTTTGTCAAAACGTTCAAAAATATAAGTATGAAAACGTGTGTGTGATATCCCAATAGCGTCAAATGAAATCTAAGCTACTTGCCTACATTCTGGCACTAGAGAGAAAAGAAAAACTAGCTAATATCCTCACATAGAATTACAATTCTTTGAGTCTTGATATAGCTTGAGTTGATGAAGCTTCTCTTTGCATTTATTGTTCTTGAATAAACAATGCTTCATCACTATGCCTCCTCCTTCTTTGGATATCATCGTTGTAGCTCATATTCCATCCAATCCTCTGTACATAGTACTAACAAGCTTGATATATATATTAACTACAATATCACTCAACAAACAATTAGTACCGATAATGGTGGTTGTAAAACATCATCACAACATAAGGGCTAACAAGAGAGTGTCTGTAGAAGATGTGTCATCAGTCGAGATGAGTCCAAGTTTATCATCGATTTGATCAGCTTGTGGATGTTGGATTTCAATGTCATTCTTGGTATGGATTGGTTATCATCATACCATGTTAGTATCGACTATTTTGCTAAAACAGTCAGCTTGTGGGCGTTCGATAGGTTTGAGTTGATCATAGCGACCTCACAGGATAACTAGTTTGCAAAGTCAATCCTGGCGTACATCAAGGACATGTTGCTGAGGGATCAGAGTGCTAATTTGTGCGAGACTAGAGTTGTCTTAGATTATCAGGATGTCTTTCAAGACATATCTGGGTTACCTCTTGTGAGAATTGTTGAGTTCGGTATCGAGTTGCAGCCAGGCACAACACCTATATCCCAAGCACCCTATCGTATAACACATGCTGAGATGAGGGAGCTCCAGACTCAGCTGGATGAGTTATCATCTCCGGGTTTTATTCGCCAGAGTTATTCTCAGTAGGGAGCGTCGGTCTTTTTTTGTGAAGAAGAAGGACAATAGTATACACCTTTGTATAGATTATTATGAGTTGAACAAGGTCACTATCTGGAACATGTATCCACTATCGAGAATTGATGACTTGTTCGACTAGCTATAGGGAGCACAACATTTCTCAAAGATTGATTTTCGTTCTAGATATCATCAGTTATGAGTTCGGGAGATGGATATTCTAAAAACCGCCTTTCTGACTTGATATGGATCCTTCAAGTTCCTTGTTATGTCATTTGGGCTGACCAATGCATTTGCAATATTCATGGATTTGATGAAACGGGTTTTCCGTCCATACTTGCACTAGTTCGTGATCATTTTTATCAATGACATCCTTATATATTCTAGATCGGAGGCAAAGCACAAGTAGCATCTTCGATTAGCTTTGCAGACTTTGTGGGAGCATTAGTTATATGCCAAGTTTAGCAAGTGTAAGTTTTGGCTATCTGAGATCAGATTTTTGGGCCACATCATCAGCAGAAAGGGCATTGCAGTGGATCCTACAAAAGTAGAGGCATTACTTGATTAGGAGCCGCCAAAGACCGTTTCAGAGGTTCGTAGTTTCTTGGGTTTGGTTGGTTATTATAGGAAGTTTATTCAGGACTTCGCAAAGATTATGACACCACTTTCATGCCTTACGAAGAAGGGTGTACCGTTTGTTTAGGGCACGGAGTGCCAAGAGGTATTTCAGACTTTAAAGGCTAAGTTGAATATAGTGCCAATACTGACTATCCTGAGGAGTGATAAGACCTTCGTCGTCTATACGAATGCGTCATTAGAGGGTCTAGGAGGTGTTTTGATGCATACCCAGAGAGTAGTGGCTTATATCTTGCGACAGTTAAGGACACATGAGCAGAATTATCCTACACACGACTTAAAGCTAGCAATAGTTGTCTTCACACTAAAGACATGGAGACATTACCTGTGTGGAGTGCAGTTCGAGCCATTCACAGCTCATCAGAGTTTGAGGTACCTTTTCTCTCAGAAGGAACCAAACTAGAGGCAGCAGCGAGGGGTAGAGTTCATTAAGGATTATGAGTTCACGATTCAGTACCATCAGGAGAAAGCGAACGTTGTAGCACACGCGTTGAGTAGGAAGCGTCACCACATGATTTCAGCTTTGAGATGCTCGTTATATCAAGATCTTCATATCCTTAGCCAGTTTGACTTTAGACCAGAGATCGGCGAGAGCAGCACATTTTTGGGGGGTTTGTTCGAGTAGCCATCTTGGAATGATAGAATGGTCATAGCTCAGCTAGAGGACTCTTGGATTCAAATTCAAGAGGAGGAGATTTCCATAGAACCAAAGGCTGATTAGACCATTAGGACAGATGGAGGACTTCGAATGAAGGGCCGATTAGTGATGGCAAGCAATCCACAGCTAAAGAAAGACTTATTTTTGATAAGGCACATCGCACTAGGTACATAGTGCATCCAGGTATAACTAAAATGTACAATGACTCAAAGAGACACTTTTGGTGGAGCAACATGCGTAGGGAGGTTACTGAGTATTGGCAAAATACTTTACCTACCTGCAAGTGAAGACAGAACACCAGAGATCAGCATGAACCCTACAGCCTTTACCCATTTCGGAGTGGAAGTGGGCAGATATTTCTATAGACTTCATTGTAGGATTGTCGAGATCGAAGAGGGGAAATGATTCAGTTTGGGTGATAGTGGATCGATTGAAAAAGTCAACACATTTCATTCCAGTGAAGATGCCTTATACATCAGAGACTTATGCGAGAATATTCATTCAGGAGATCATGAGATTACATGTAGTTCCAGAGATGATCGTATCAAACCGAGGCTCAGTTTTTACTTTACACTTTTGGAGGAGCTTCCAGAATTCTTTCGGTAGTCAGTTATCGTATTCTAGCGTTTTCCACCCGCAGATAGATGGACAAATAGAGAGAGTTAACCAAGTGTTGGAGGACAAGTTGCGGGCATGTATTATAGATTTCTATGGTAGCTGGGAGGATCATATTCCATTGATCAAGTTTGCTTATAACAACAGTTATCAAGCGATGATAGGTATGGCATCGTATGAGGCATTGTATGGGAGGCCTTGTAGATCCCCTATTTGTTGGACAGAACCAGAGGACAGTTTGCTACTTAGGCCAAAACTCGTGAGACAGATCACATAGAAGGTAGCAGTAATTCGGAAACGCATTCTTGCAGCACAGAGTCGTTAGAAGAGTTATGCAGATCGAAGATGACGACCGTTAGAGTTCCAAGTTGTGGACTATGTATTGTTGAAGGTATCACCAATGAAGGGAGTTTAGCATTTTAGCAGACGGGAAAAGCTTGCCCCGAGGTACATTGGTCTGTTCAAGATAGTTAAACACTTTGGAGCCATTTCGTATCGGCTAGATCTTCCAGCATTGATGTCGAATATACACGATGTTTTTCATGTCTCTCTGCTTAAGAAGCATCTACGTGACGAGGAGCAGCAGCGAGTGTTAGACGCGCCAGAGATTGAGATTCATGATGATTTGACCACTATTAAAATTCATGTTTGTATTCTTGTCAAGAAGGACAAGAAGCTTAGAAATAAAGTAATACATTTAGTCAAAGTTCAATAGAATCGGAAAGGAGCTGAGGAGGCTTCTTGGGAGCGCAAAGAGTATACGTGTCTCGACTATCCATACCTGTTTGAACAGGTAAATTGATTTGATTATGACTTGCTTATGTTTATGATTATCTATATGGTCATATTTATACTTAACACTAGAATGATGGTATTAACACTTAGCTCCTAATCATTCGGAACACATAGTATATATGTGGGGGTTCCTTGTTTGGATTTTTCGCCCGACGTACTAGTTCCGCTTAGTTAGGAGTTAAGTGGGAGTATTCACATTCTAGATTGTTAAGTATAGATATTACTATATTTTATTTTTAGAGATTAATGGTACGAGATGTGTATGTAAGGGTTTACTTGTCTAGATTATCCCCTCAACGTGCTTTTCTGGTATTATTAATCTCTGAAATACAATTGTGGAATTTCGGGGACAAAATTATTTTAAGAGGGGAATAATATAAAATCCCGTGAAATTTGAATATATTATGATAAATAATAATAAATATATTATATGGTTATAAATAACATATTTTTGATGTGTGAGTATGCTAGGATTTGATTTGAGATCAAATCAATGTATATATATGAGTATAGAAGAGAATCATTCACGAAACCTGCATAAGTTGAATTTGTGCTCTTAGTAGTCTACTACTAAGCTTAGTAGTCGACTACTAAGGCCATTAGTCAACTAGTAAGGGTATTAGTTAACTAGTCGGGCTGATTTCTAGATTCTTGTTGGGTTTCAGGTCAGTTCGGGGCCCAGCTTCGTATATGTGTATATATACATGTTTTAAACTCTATTCCTGCACTTTTCACGTGTGTTCACAGCCACCATCTACCCTCAAACCCTAGATCTAGTTTTTGGGGTTTCTCGAGGAGATTCGAGACGTTCATCTAGTGGAGGGCAAGATCGTGGGCATTCGGTTGAAGTGGAGATCTTGCAAATGTGTTCAGGAGTTTCCGCACGTGTTGAGACAAGATCATCTCCCTCCAAACCTTACCCATAGATTAAATCATGTTTTTTATGAAGTAATATGATTAACACAATGCTTAGATCTTGATCTAATGTGATAAAAACTTAATTTTTATGATAAATCTTAACCCAATGCTAGATTTATACTTTTTCCTTGCTGTTCTCATTAGATTCATGATCATGATCATTAGGGTTAATTTTAATTTTATTTTTTAACATGTTAATCATGCTCTAATCATGTTTAAACCCTAGTTATGCAATTAATTGAGCTTACATATTAATTAAAGTTGCTTAAACCCTAGGTTTGTGATACCTAAGTTCTGTAAACATAGTTAAGCAAATTTATATCTGTTCTAAGTTAATTTGCAATCATGCTTATGCTAATCATGTTAATAACCCATGTTTTAAATTAAGAGTTTTGGTTAATTAGGATGTTAACCCTAATCTGATTAATTTAAGAGTTTAATTATTGTTGAGATGATCTCTGTCAAATAATTATTAAGTTTAAATATTGCTTTATGCTTCATGATAATTAAAATTTGTTTTTGAACAAGTTGCAATATACGAAACATGCAAAAGCTAAATCTGTGTTGTTAGTAGTTGACTACTAAGCTTAGTAGTCGACTACTAAGGTAGTTTTCCTATATATAAAGTATGAATAGACTCAGTGTAGTTGACTACTAAGCTTAGTAGTTGACTACTAAGATAGTTTTTCCTGAATAATGTTTTGTACCATTTCGAGATGCGATCGTAGGATTCGAACCACACGATGATACATGTATAGTCATGAATGCACACAAATAGTGTCGTAGCACACACTTGGGGTATCCCGAAGGGGATTATGACTAGTTTTGACCTGATTATATTTGAGATAGAGTTTGGATACACAGTTACACACTTGTTGGATATCGTTGACGAGCTCAGCTCAGTACTATATAAGATAGTGTGTCGATATACCAGATATACATAGTTTATATACGAGATGAATATCGTTGATGAGCTCAGTTTAGTACTACGTGTGGTAGTACGTTAATATTCTATTTGTACAGACCATTGAGTCGGGTTTGGATGCTTTGTCAAGCAGTTCGTCCGCACGAGGGTGCGATGAGGCTTGTGAGCCGTCTTTTAGGATACTTATATGGTAAGCCATCCCGCACTCATATTACACACTGAGATCGTGATGAGACTAATGAGCCGTATACACTGCTTAGGATATTGACCGGGTAGTCCGTCCCGCATGATAATGTGATGAATCAGAATCTTGCAAGGACTTGCATTGAGACGATTATTGATTGCCTAAGTCTTTGGCGGATGCCAGTTATGTATATGGCTTATTGCTGAGATATATGACCGAGATACTTTGTCCTTGAAAATATGCGAGATTATATACTGATATTTATCTTATCTTCCCAGTGACAGTGGAATATATTATAAATATGATATTATAATTTTTTTACTTTATGTATTGCTTTATTTTATTCTTAGGTTGGGATCAATGGTTAGAAATTCATAATTTGAGACATATGGTATATACATGAGAGTTTTCTTGTTTGGATTATTTCGATCGACATACTAGTCTTATGTTGTAGGTTTCTAATTATTGATTTCATTTAGATTGTTTATCTCTAGTTCGGTGTTAATGTTTAGGTATCTATAATTTGATACATATGATATATACATGAGGGTTTTTTTGTTTGGATTATTTCGCTCGACGTACTACGTCTCGCATTATAGGTGTCTAAATATTAATTCTATTAGATACGAGAAAAATGATATAGGTAGACTATGCTTAATAGATAGAGTCTCTACTTTATCTAACAGCCCTTTCTCTGGGAGCGGATGAAGGTGATCTTGCTATAGCGCTATGACGTTCTTCTTATTGTTCTTTTTGTTTTTTGTTAAATTTCCTTTCAGATAGCTCAGAGTTCCGGAGAGTCGCAGGATGACGGAGTTCTAACATAGTCGTCGTCGTGCATTTTAGTAGTTGAGACTCCACTATAGTTTTATGTGCATATTCAGATATTAGAGTTTTGTTTTCATATTATAAAGGCAGTGTGCCTTAGTATGATTTTTAGTTGATTCATGTTGAGATATTTTTATTATTACAGATATCAGATGTCTTTCAGTTGAGACATGATTTTTATTTATGAGATATCTCTTTCTATATCATGTCTATTATTTTTATTTCCTTATTTTTCTTGCTTTGTATCTACACTTATATTTGATTCCACTAGAGGATATTACTGTGATTGGTGAAACATATTATTTCACGGTGTGAGTGCATGACAGGTTTTACATCGCTGGGTTCACCTTAGATTGCAGCCATATGTAAAAACTAGAGCGTCACAAATATCCATATCTGATAAGTGGATTTATTATTGTGAGAGAAAAATATTAGAGGCTCGTATTCAAACTTTTTGGCTTTATAAAAGATATAAGAATTTAGAGTGCATAGCTTATATATCGTAAAGAAGATACTAGTTAATAAAGAATTTTCCCTAAGAGAGATATTATTACAATGATATTACTATTCAGTATTAAATCGATTTGATTATATAAGATTATATGACCATTTTTAATAAATTATAAAGAGTATATATGTAAACCCCGTTGCTTATAGCCGTAGTTGGGCTCCACAAAATAAGTTAACTTTACGTTATAGTTTGCTATTCGTTGTACTATTGGTAATGTCATTACCTTTTCTCTTTATCTTATTATTCACGCTTTTCTTATGTAAGTTATCTTTTGCTAATCACTCAATTGACTATGTTTAGTTTTTATAATATTAGAGGCTAGAATATTCACTTTTGTTTAAAAAATATTGACATAATTTTCTTAAAAAATATATACACATAGTAGTGATAGTATATACTTCCGTTCAACTCAAACATTAGCTTGAATTCATTTAGAGTGAGGTTCTTTCTAGGCTAAAATGGTGATATAGTAATTACACAATTCAAAAATAAAAGAAGAAATTTTAACAAAGGAAAAGTAATTTAATATGTCAAATTAACAACTATTTTACAAAATATAATTAGGTAGTGCAGATAGGTATAGAAAATAAGGTATATATCTTCATGAAAATTACATAGTAAGTGACAAACTACAATCATCCTAACTTAAGCATAATAATTATTATTTTAGTTACTTATTTGATATACATAACTATGAAATAAATCTCAAGCAAAAAATATGAATTGAGATTGTATTATCATGTAGGTAAATAAATAAATATTATTAGAGCTCCTCTTTATATTAAATTTAAAAATAATAATTTAAATTATTAAGCTCCAAATATTAGTTCATATGAGAAAGTAAAATAATATATGATCTATATACCTATTTAGTCAATGAATCAAAAATATTAAAATTATGATGACCATAGTCAAAATTATATGGTGGGTTCACATTAAATATAATTTATAAAAAATAGCACATTAATGTCAAAATCCTATTAACCACTATATATTGTCTGAAAACTTTTGCTTATATAAACTATACTATTTAGGAATAGTGATGTGCACATTTAACTATGGCCTAATACATCTTAAGAACAACTTAATCTTCATTATCATCATTAATTAACGTATCTATGCATTACACTAAAAGCACGATGAAAATCTAGAAAACTACAAAAGAAACACCCTCAAAAGTTTTAAAAATTATAAAAAAACACCATAAAATTTTGTAATTTATAAATAAACAAAACTATTAAACATTACATTGAAATCAAGGAATTACAAAAAGTTATTGAGAAATTTCAAACTTTGGAGGGATAATTTACAATGTACTAAACTTTAAGGGTGTTTTTTTGTAAATTTCAAATTTAATAGATCTTCAATTAGTTATGTTCTTTTCAAAAAAGATATGGGAAATATTGACCATGAAAAGTTTTTCCTAAACTTATATTTTTAAAGGGAGTATGATATTTTATACAAATTTTTAATTTTCTAGGGGTTTCTAGTAATTTTGTATATTCATTTTTGTGTCTATAGGTTAGAAATTTTCATGGTGTTTTTTTTTGAAAATTATGAATGTTTGGGGTTTTTATAATTTTTTAAACTTATAGGCCTTTTCTACAGATTGTAAACTGTTTTTAAACTATTTATAATTCTTATGTTTTCAATTTACTGATGAGTTTGAAATTCTCAAGGTGTTTTTTTATAAAATTTGAATGTTGAGTTTTCGTTTGTAATTTTTGAAACTTTAACAATGTTTTCTATAAATTATAAGTTATGTAGGGGATATTTACAATTCCTATATTTTCAATATATTGTTACGTTGGAAATTATTAGGATTTTTATATATTTTATAATCTTGAGGGTTTTATTTTGCAATTTGTAAAAAGTTCATTGTGTTTATTGCAAATTTCATAAAATTTTAAGGATTTTTTATATTATTTGTAGGTTTTTAGTGTGTTTTATAAGTTTAAAATTTAAAGGTGTTTTTTACAAATTTTGAATTTTAGGGGTGTTTTTGTGATTTTTAAAACTTACAAGATATTTTATCCAAAGTTAAAAAACTTTTAGTTTTTAGCTAGTATATGTATTTTAGATTTCTCACTAAATTAAAATATATAAAATTTATAATTTTTAAGAAGTTTTAATAAAAAAATAAATTTGTAGGGGCATTTTTGTAATTTAAAAAACTTAAAGGATATTTTTTACAAAGTCCAAAGATTTTTAGGTGCTGGCTAGCATATGTTTTTTAGATTTCTCTGCAAGCTAAAATAAGTAAATAATTTTAATTATATCAAACGTATCTCATTTATCTAATAACATGTTAAGTTTCATAGTGAATATGATAAATCATTTAATTACTAATTCAAAGAAGATAGGATAATTGGAATAGATTAGGATAAAAATGTAATATTCAAAAAAAGTTAAGGGTAATATTAACCATGAAAATATTTTTCCGAACTCGTACTCTTAAAGGGAATATATATATATATATATATATATATATATATATATA
>BQKN01065888.1:748260-786785 GCA_022839385.1 Asparagus kiusianus | reverse complement strand
AAAAAGACAAGAAAGTAAATCTACACTACAAGCATGAATTTAAATCTAACTAATAAGCAATAATAAAGAAATTACTAAAAAGAAATAAAAGAGAAAAGAAATGCAAACCTTCAAATTGCTCTTCATCTCCTTCCTCATCATTCAACAAGAGGAGAAAGAACAAATTTAAAGAGGAAAAATTGTTATTATTAATTGCAACTAAAGTTATAATTTTTGGAAGGCCTTCTCAATTAAGAGTAGCCCTCCTCTCCAAAAGGAGTTTACAAAATTTTCACACCTCTAACCCCTCACTCTCTACCCCTATTTATAGTAAACATCAGTGAATGAGAGCCATTGGATTGAAATCTTATCCAAAAACAACAAATTTCAGCCTTAGATTCGTAACAAACTGCCCAGCGTATCGATGCAGGCATCGATACAGGCATCAATGCGGGCATCGATGTCGGTATCGATGCAGGCATCGATGCCGCCATCGATGCAGGCATCGATGCCTACCCTGCTCCTTTTGCTTTCTGAACTTGTTTCTTCTTGTGGGCTTTGGGCTTGGACTTTGATTTCTTCATTTATTTGATTTGGGCTTTGGCATTTCTTGGGCTTCACTTCTTCTTCATAGCTTGGGCTTTTGGATAATTTGGAAATTAATTTTTCAATGAGCTTCTTTGCTTCATTTCTTCATTTAATCAACGGGTTTTTGTTGAGAGATTGGAGTTTGAGATTTATTCTTCATTAACCTGCAATTAAAAGATAAAAACAATTATTAGTGGTATATTTATTCATATAAAATAGATAATGAGGGTATAAAACTGTAATAAAATGTGATTATCAACGAGTGGTACATGTTAATTTTTGGGTAACTCACTTGTCTCTTGGACATCCAAGAAACAAAATTGTGTTACTTTATCTACTACGGAAGCAGAATACATTGCCGCCGATCTATGTTGTGCATAACTTTTATGGATGAAATAAAAATTAGTTGATTTTGATTTACATTTTCATAATATAATTTTTTTTGTGATAATACAAGTGCTATAAATATTTTAAAAACTTCTGTTTTGCATTCTAGAACTAAGCATATAGATGTTCGACACCACTTCTTACGTGACCATATTGAAAGGAAAGATGTTTCCCTTATTTACATTGACACAAAATCATAATTAGTGGACATCTTTACCAAACCTCTTAGTGAAGAAGATTTTTGTCGTATACGAAATGAGTTAGGCATGTGCATTCTTTAAATACTTGTTTTGATGCCTATTTTTGCTTGTTATTGATTCTTATGCTATCCTTTTCATATCTATATGTTTCTATGTTGATCAATAATGTCATAACATGTTTGAACACACAAGAGTACTTAGAAAAGTGTTCGGAGAGACCGGGGTCAATTCCAAGAGGGATGGGTTGGTAGTAATGCCTAGGGAGTGGGTTGTAAATCTAAATATATGAGGAATGTGACACGGGTAGGCTAATACTTATATGAGTATCTTGTGGGTTTTTACATGCTTTTTATCCTATTTACCCTATTTTGATGTTGACAAAGGGGGAGAGAAATCTGCTCATTTTTATGCACATAGATAAGGAGAGAGCCTTATAGATAGGGGGAGCAATTATTTATAAGTAGATATATTTTATTTATTTTTTGCTCTTGAATAATGGTTGTTTGTCATCATCAAAAAGGGGGAGATTGTTAGTTCTCTTATTTTGATGATGATTTACAAATATCATTATTGATGCTAATTGCTTGTTGAGTGATATTGTAGATTACAAGTCTATCAAGTAAGTTAGTGTTATTATTGGAGGACTGGATGGAACAAAGAGCTACAACGATGATATCCAAGAAGGTGGAGACATTATGATGAAGCAAAGCTTTCAAGAGTATAACACAAAAGTGAAGCTTCCTCAAAATATGGGCAAATATCAAGACCAAAGAATTGTATTCATATAAGCGAGATATTTGTATTTTTATTTCTTTCTAGTGCTTAATGTAGACAAGTTATTAAGTTCATAACATTTATAGCTCATGGGATTCACGCACACACTTTCATAAGAACATTGACTTTTAACCATTTTTGAAAAAATAAGTAGTTTTTACTATTGGGAAATGATTTTTTAAAAATTCTTTTTGTAACATGTTTATTTTCATATTTATATACATTTCCTAAAATTTTGTATTTTTGGGAATTTATTTAGAATTTTTAAACACCTTTAAAAGTCAGTTTTCAAACATGCATAGTCCTTGTGTATGTTCATAAGTCGACTTATAGGCTCAGATAAGTCGACTTATGATCTGCTCTGGAATCTGCAAAAATTATCTGTTGAGTCAACTTATCAACCTGGCAAGTCGACTTATATGTAGTAAGTCGACTTATGCATTTTCGTAAGTCGACTTATGATCTTTTTTAGCCTGTAACAGCTAGTTATAAATCGACTTATGCACTGTAGCAAGTCGACTTATAACACTGTAATGACTAGTTTTTGACTGTGCTGATTTTTCGATATTTATTTTCTTTTTTGGTATTTGTCCTAGGGTTTGGGGCTTCTATAAATACCCAACCACCCTCATAACTTCAGTAATCAATTAAGCAAGAGAAAAATATCAAGTTTTGTTTTCTAAGTGTTCTTGAGCTCAAACTTTCAATTCTTAATCCTCAATTGTGTTCAAGCCTTTGTTTTTTCTCAGATCTACACTCCACAACCCTTGAGCTTTACTTGTTCTTCACTTGATCCTTGTCATAGGGTTGTTGTGAGTGTTTTGCCTTTTCATTGTGATTGTGTGGTGAGATTGATCTCAAGGAGATCACTATGTGGATTGTAAGATCTCAAGAGGAGATCGTTGTGAAAAAGTTCCGGCTTTCAAACCGGGTGTGATAGTGAATTTACCATCGAGAGAGGTGGTTGGGGATGCAGGTCGAAGGACTGAACCTCGTGAACACATCGGGTGTCACCATTGGCTAACTATTCTCTAAACTCTCTATCTAATTATTTCCTTTGCATTTAATTTGGTTGGTGTGTTGCATTGATAATTTTTTTAATTGCATATTTATTGTCTCATTACCCTATTCACCCTCCTCTAGGGTAATTTTAGCTATCTACCGAAACCTAGATCTCCAAAATCCAAGCTTCCAACACCGAATTTTCCTCCACCCAAATCAAACCCTAGGGCTCTGATACCAATTGTTACGACCGACAGAAGCGGACTCAAACCACAATGAGTCGATAAGCAATGAACGAAGAATTCCACAAGCACAATCCACAATAGAACAGTCAAAATAAATCATAAACATAGAGATATACGTGGTTCGGCAAGTTGCCTACGTCCACGGGGAGAGGATGAGGAGATTTCACTATATGAATGAGAAATACAATGGGTTACAACTCTCAAACAATCACAATAACCCTAACCAACAAGATCTCACTCACCCTCAAAGAATCTCTCTCTCAAAGTGCTCAAACAACTCTCTTTTCTCTGATAAAAAACCTTAATAAAACATGCTTCTATTTATATAAACAACCCAAATCCAAAACATGCTAGGAAACGGGTCAACCGCTCAACCCACTATCGGTCGACTGATGAGGATGCATCAGTTGATTGGCCGCACGTTATCGGTCCACTGATTTGGTTGATCAGTCGATCGACCAGAGGAAGTTTTTCTTTATAGTTTCTAGCGGTCGAATCGGTCGACTGATCATTGTTATCAGTCGACCAATTGGTCCTGCTGCTATGCATGCATGTTTTTTCTATACTTCACCAATCTTTCAACAAAAGCATGCAACTACTAAAGATTGAGGAGTCAGTGTCAAGTACATGATCTTTAAGTGGAAGCTACACTTGCTTCAGAGAAACTGGTACTTGTTTCTCGGGCCCCAGGTGCTGGCATAGTGCATATATCGCTGAATTTAAGGAGATAAATCCAAAAACCCCAAATGATGTGACTGAATCAGGGGGAGGATATGCAAAGGGACCACATAAGTTCATGGTTACATATGACTTGAATGTGGCTCGTGTCTCTGACCTTTGCAGTTAGTATAGTCAGCAAAGTGTTAGGTACCGACTCAAACTCCAAGTCGGATGCGGGTTTGAAGGCTAGGCCCCGTCCTAGTAATTTTCTTAGAGACCAAGTTAACTTGACGGGCAAGTCAGGGGTGTCTTTAAATAAGGCGTCCTATTCTAGGGTTTTAGAGTAGAGAGAAGGAGAGAGACAATATTCTTGTAATTAGGGTTTTAGAGGGTGTAACCGGGTTCAATGGTATTGTGAGAGAGAGGGTTTGATAGTCTTTGTCCGTGCAAAAGACTGTAATTTGGAGGTGATAGTGAATTGTTTTCGATCCAGTGGTTTTTCCCTGTTGAGAGTTTTCCACTTAAATCTTGTCTGATTCTATTTACTACATTAGGTGATTTTCGGGGTTTTTGTGCGATCTAAAAATCCCAACACAAAGTTGAAGTTCCTATCAGTAATCTCATGGAGAAGGAAGTTAGCATAGGAGAAACACAGGTACTTTATTTTGATCACCTAGTTATTTGTCTACAAAAACTATTTGATGGTACATGATTTAGTTTGGTTGTAGTAGGCCTTAAACCTGTTGCAAGCTGCATTGTGCTCTGAAATGGCACTGACCAAGCTGCTTATTAATCTCAGATTGCATTTTGAGTGGAGTGGAATTAATGGAGGTGAATGTTGTTTGAGCCTCGTTTCTTGCACAATATGAGGTCTAGATTGAAGTTCTTTACTATCTTTGATTGTCAAATTTGTTGAAGCATATTCATACAGTTGGCTGCTTTCCCATATTGTGATCTTGATCAAAAGCATCGACTTATAGTGACATTCATGATCTACCTTTAAGAGTCGAGTACATGGAAGTAGAATATGCTACCTGAAATTGTTTAAATCGAAAACTGAAACGCCATGAGCCAAACCTGACTTGAGTATTCTATTTAAAAGACAGGTGAAATGATATAGAAGAAGAAAGTTTAGTATTTTTCACCATGGCCACTGAAAAGAAGGTACTTCTGAAGCTTCTTGTCGACGAGCAGCGGTCTCGAGTGTTGCTTGCTGAATCAGACAAAAGGATTCTGGGGATATCCTGGTAAGTTTTCCAACAATGCGTATGGGAACCATCATCAAACTCCATCAGAAAGATTCATCATTAGGATGCGTTGCTAATTTGTACAAGAGCGTAAAGAGCCTTTGATACTAAGCACTTGCAGACTGAGGCTTAGCAGGGTTCATCTGCGAGCATTTAGCAGTTATCATTGACAATGTGAACCCGAGAAAGTTTTTTGCTCGTCCATATATATTACTATGATTCCACATTTATCTGTAGCTACGTTCCTAATGCCCGATGCTTCTGCGGAAATAAAATGAGTTATGCTTGAGAGTGTGAAAAGAAAGATATCGATGTAGCAGGAGATGGAATTTTCGTTAAGGGAGGTATTAAGTTGACCATAAGTGATAATTTGCATATAGCGCCGTGGGGTGTAAATAAAACAAAGTTGTAAGTGCACAACTATCAAGTTATATTATAGAAAGATGTCGATCCCTAGTGGAAGGTGTGAAAAGATAATTCTACAATGGTTTTTAGAGTTGTATGTTGACAATTAGGAGTGAAAGTGTAATTGTGGAGAGATATGAGGAAAGTGTGTGATTATTTCGAAATAAAAGAAAACTAGAACCAGAGGGGGGAATGAGAGTGACCAAATAAAAGAGAAATAAGAAAATGGAGAAGAATAAAATTAAGAAAATTTTTCAAAAATAGGTAAAAGGAAAGAGAACGAAAGGAAATAAAAAGAAATAGAATCATAAAATAAAAAAAAAGATGAATCAAGTGAGAAATCAATCTAAAAAAGTGAGAAAAGCAAGTGGATAAGATATGGATCAAAAATTGAATCTATTAGTTAGTTTTATTTAGAATTTATGAACTATTCTCTTTCTATCATATTTTGTTTTAGATTTATTAAGCATAAACTATCAAACTACTTAAAAATTGCATAACCTACATCCAAGAAAAATCAATATTTATGAAAAGAATAAAAACTAGATAGCAATTCTTATAAGCTTAACCTATCAAAACACAAATTATCAAATTCTTCTTTTACTAATTAGTTCTTTAGTTCGTTACCCTAATATAATCATTTTAAGCACGATAGAGCAATCCACAAATCGTAAAAGAAACAAACTAGTTTCATACAATTCTAGAATTCATATAAGATTTTAGTTAAACATTTTGGAAAATAAAAACAAAGAGATAAAATCTAGACTAGAGAACATGAAAGAATGAGAAAAATAAAAACTAATTACAAAAGTAAGAACAAGAACAAGAAAATAAAAATGTAAACTATGAGCATAAAAGTAAATCTAAAGTATAAAAATAAAAATGCAAAAAGTAAATCTATTTTACAAAATAAAAATGCAAGAAAATAACAAAAAAAAGAACATGAAGATAAATCTATTCTACAAGGTCTCAAAATAAATCTAATCTATCAACATAAAAATAAAATAAAATAAAATCCTAAAACAAAAAATAAAAGAGAAAAAGGAAAATTTACATTGTAAGGGTTTAGCCCCTTGAAAGTAAATCTCCATCTTCATCTTCATGAATCAATAAAAAGAAGAATTTTTTTTAAAGAGGTAATTTTTTTATTAATTACAAATAAAGTTTATAATTTGAAAGACCTTCACAATTAAGAATAACCCTCCTTTCTGAATGAAGTTTTATAAAAAAATTTATACTCAAACCCCTCACCCTCTACCCCTATTTATAGCCTACAACAATGAAAAGAGTCATTGGATTTGGTTTGGGGAACAAGGATTAAATCTCAGCCATAAATTAATTTAGTTACGAACCAAACGATTGACCAATCGGTTGGCCAATCGGTTTGCCTACTAATTTGTAAATTAGTTGATCAACCGATTGGTTTGTACTCGAATTACAAATTTAGTTGACTTCTTGATTTGATTTCTTCTTGGTTCCTTAGGCTATTCCGAGCCTCCTTTTTGCTTGATATTGGGCTTCAATAAATGGTAGAAAAATAAATGAATTTAATTTTTGGACTCTTATTCATTAATTCTTCATTAGCCTGTAAATTAAGATAAAATATTTATTAGGGATATAATTATTCAAATAAAATAAACAATAAGGATATAAAAATATAATAAAATGTAATAATCACGTCAACATCTACTAGAATTATTTTATCTATATTCAGCAAGCAAGGTATAAAAGATGAGAGCCTACTTGAGGAGAGAACTCTAAATCTTGGTTATGCAGAGGTGAATTATACTCTTTTCGTATCTTGTCAATAGATAAACAAACTATAAATATTTATCGATCAATAGTTTATGGCTCTTTTTGCTTCAAAAAATAACGAAGGACTGTTTTTTCGTTGAGACAAATAATACATAAATTTTAAAGAGACAAAGGTGAGTAATTTTTTCTAATAAAATAACACCAATAAAATTTTAAGCTAGTTGCCTTTTTTCAATTTTATTGTGTTATCTTATCACTCACTTATGTTGTTGTTTGCAGATCTTAAATTTACTGCGACGCACATCAATAGTTAACTTGTCAAATAATGGTTTAGCATTAAGTTAAAACTCACGTGAAGTTTTGTTAGGCCTTGGGTAGTTTTTATTACGTTTGGATTTGACGGGCTAATTTAATATATCAAGTTTTGGGGCCTAATATCAAAATGCAAGAGATTTGGGGGGCTAATATTGAAAAATCCTTTATATTTTCCTAATATTTTTCGTAAATAAATATATAATGTATAATTTTGAAATTCATATGAGTTTTAAGATCTTTACGGAGAAAGAATCAACAAATTCGAAAAGAAAGTTCACGAATAAGGAATAAACAAATTGAAACGGATGATTTATGAAAAAGAATAAATAAATTCAAAAAGATGGTGGTCTGGGTAGAGGGTAGCAGGGCCTAATTGTCCAAACTCATATTTGATCTTTACCTGATATGTGTGTACAGATTGGGGTCTTTACCTGGTGTGTATGTACGGATTGGGGGGCGTCGGATTGGGGGTCTTTACTTGGGTTAGAGGCTGTTTGGTTGGCTTTTTTTATGTTTGGGTTTCTCTGTCAAAACTGACAAAAGCTGTCAGTTTTGGCAGCTTTACTTGCAAAAACGCCCCAAAATGGGCGGACGTTTTTGCAAGTAAAGTTGTCAAAACTGAACAGCGGGTTAGCTAAGTTGGATTAGTTCATAAAAATACTATTAATCGTTCCCACGCACCCGATGTGGGATTAAAAAGCTTACCGAATCGAATACAACAGGTGCAGAGCCCAAATCTCGATCCGAATGAGAGACGACGGCAGCGGTGGGATCTGCGGCAGTGTTATCACATTGTCGTCCTCCTCCTCCTCCCCTGACGCGACTCCGGTCCCCCCTCCTTCTATGTATCGGTGGAAATTGAAAGCTTGGGCTATGAAAATCGCCGCTGAACCCTCCATCAATTTCAACGCGTGTCGTTCCAAATGGAGCTCTCAGGATCTGTGAGAAGACCCCGATCATGGCGGTGGCTTCATAGACGATGAGGAAGACGACGTCGATGGTGGAAGTACAATAACACCGGCGATCCGCTGCCTCCTCAGAATACGATGTGGGGGGTCGTTAAAGGTACTCATTTTTTTGCTCTGCATTCTCCCCGTTTGTTTAAATGCCTCACTCATCTAAATTTATTCCGCCTTGTTCTGTTTCTCTAAGTCATTGCCTTTTAATTGACTGATGTAAATCTCAACGGCCTGTGAGGAAGGAAGTCTTACTTGAAGATTTCAACTCATTCCGAGCCCGAGATTCTAGTGTTAAAAAGAGTGTCAATTCACTAGAAGATGACGGCGAGGCATTGCGCAAGAATCTCCAAACTGTAGCAATCCCAAACAAATGCGGAGAGGAAATAATAGTGGTTAATTTCAAGGAGTGCTGATGGTAGTCTGAAGAAGATGCTAAAACAATTTTTGTGGTTGCTGTAGTTTATATGGTAAGTCAAGATGGATGGTACGTGTAATTTCTAAGTGAGAACAAAAACGTATCTCCCTGAAAATGTCAAAGTTGAAGATCAGCATTTATCAGTATAGATTGTAGCCGTATTACTTTAAATAGGAATATTTACTTGTTTTAGTACTCTTTTAACAATACTATATGAAGAGAACCACTTACATGTTTGGCTCTTTTAACAATACTTTTCGATTTGTAAAACATGAACGACCATTGTTGCTTTGTCCTCAAGCTTGATTGTGCCTACAAATGGAGAAATGCTCTTTGATCAATAGAATATGTAGGAATAAGTATACAATTATGAAGTTTATTATCACTTTTGTGCGCCAACTTTCTTATTAATGGGAAAAATCTATTGAATAATGTTTGTTCTTATTTACACGAAATCAGTTAACGGCCCACTCGATGAGTTAAAGATCAATTATGAACAGATGAACTTGTAGAGCCCTAATGAACCAAATTGCTTCAAAATTAACGAAAGAAAGCAGGAGGATAGAAGGAGTAAGAAGTGGCAAAGGAACAATCTGGCCGTATACCTGGGGCATCAAGTAACCGTGTGATAAAATAACACGAACTGACAAAACCTGAAACTAAAGTTTACCTTCCACAGAACCCTTTTGCCAAGTTATAAACCTCCATCACCCCTTCTCAGCTTTCACCAAATACATTCTCGTGATCATATCAACAAGTTCTCAACCATCAATAGCATAAATACTATCACAAACTATGATGTGGCCTATCTCAGTAGACCTTATTGGCTGCTGCTCCTCTCATATGGGCCGACACACAAAGCATGAAGCAACCACCATTGGAACACCCATGGCCATTGTCACTGACACAATACTGCTACTTTCCCTGTCCTGGCGTTGGTCCAATGATCCTGTGGAACTCTCATCGACCACATGGGACCTCTTCTTGAATTGACTACTAACACCAAGACCATGCTGTCGCGCGCCATGCGGAAGCGTGCTCGAAAACCAAACGAGTCGGCGAGCGAGGAGAGAAAAACCAAAACCAAACACGAGTGCAATCCACCAAAATAACGGCCAAAATCACATAAACACAGAGATATACGTGGTTCGACAATTGCCTACATCCACAGGAAGAGGATGAGGAGATTTTACTATATGGAAGAGAATTATAACGGGTTACAACTCACACAAACTCTCAAATATAGCCCTAACTAAAGATCTCAACTCTCTCACAATATCTCTCTCAAAGTGCTCAAAAGACTCAACAATCTCTCCTCTATAAACTCTAGAAATTGTGTTTGTATTTATATCAAACACCAAACCAAAACCGAACAAGAAACCCAAACAGCCCAGGAAACCCGACATCGATCGACTGATGTGAGACATCGGTCGACTGATGTGAAACATCGATCGACCGATAACAAGCACCAAAAACTGCTCACGGTTCCATCAGTCGACTGATAGGATTATCAGTTGACTGCGCAGAAATTTTTTCACAATTTCAGGGCTTTTCTTCAGTCGACTGATGACAATGTTCACCGAAAACCTGGTTTTTCAAACAATGCTTTACCTCGACGAAGTGTTCCCAAAACTGAGCCGACACCAACATGAACATCAACGCGTCATCTCTCTGAATCCGGCTGTACCAATGTGGTTGCCTACGTACCCCTTCTCCCAAGGGATCAAGCCGTCCGTAGTTCATCCAAATGCCCACAAACGACCTCAACAAGCGCGAATTTGCAACAAGTTTCTATAATGATCGAACTTGTTGCTCGGACCACCTTCATGAGCATATCCACTAGATTATCTTTTGTGTGGACCTTCACGAGCTCCACATCCCCATCTTCAAGAACATCTCGAACGAAGTGATAAAGAACGTCAATATGCTTCGTCCTCACATAAAATACATGATTCTTCGCCAAATAAATAGCACTCATGCTATCACAATAAATGGTGACGGATCGCTGCGAAATATCAAGATCCTACAAAAGTCCTCGAAGCCAAATCACCTCCTTAACAGACTCCATAATCACCATATACTCTGCCTCCATCGTCGACAAAGCCACCGTAGACTGCAAGGTGCAACTCCAACACACCGACGCTCGAGTCAAAGTGAACACATACCCTGTCGTCGACCGATGTTTATCCAAATCTCTAGCATAATTTGAATCTACGTATCCAATACATAGCTGCCCACCGCTAGTATCCCGCTCAAAAACCAAACCAATGTTGAGAGTACCTCGAATGTACCTCAAAATTCATCTCACGGTATCCTAATAACCTGGGCTCGGGTCGTGCATGTATCTCGAAACCATGCTCACTGCCTGTGACAAATCCAATCTCGTACAAACCATGACGTAGATCAAAATTTTCACTATGCTCCCATATGGAGTCTTCACCATCAATTCTCTAGCTTCAACTGTCTTTGGTGAAGGTCAGCTGAAAGCTTCAAATGGGGTCCTAATGGTACACTAACTGGCTTTGTCTCCATGCTTATATTAAATCGTTGTATGACCTTCTTTAAATAAGCCACCTGTGTTAAACAAATTCTGCCCCTATCTCTGTCTCTACCAATCTCCATCCCCTAAATGTGTTTCGCTTCACCCAAATCCTTCATCTCGAACTCTTTTGAAAGCTGTACTTTCAACTCATCTATCGCGGATCTGGAAATAGAAGCGACCAACATATCATCAACATAAAACAATAAGTAAATGTACCCACCTCCTCGTTGAAATTGCTCTAATACCAACTAAATTACCCTAGAGGGGAGGGGGAGGGGGAGGGGTGAATAGGGTTATTGCTAATCTAATCCGATATTAATGCTAATTTAAAACTTATTAACAATTATCCTAGCAATTATGATATATAACAAATTATATGCAAGGATATGTAATTAAAACAAGGGTGATATAAACATGAGACAATGGCGATGTAGAAAACAATAAATAATAAGCACAAATAATATGCCAAGGCAAACTCAAGCACACAATATGATTACGGAGTTCGGTCACCCTTGACCTACGTCTCCGCTCCTCACTCACGAGGAGAATTTCTACTATCACAACCGGTTTTTAACGTTCACTGAAAATGTTTACAAGTCACACAAAAGATTTTCTAGCTCACTGAAAACTTTCACAACTCGCACAATTGTAATCACACAATACACCTTCTAAGTGTTGGCCTCTCATGTGTCACCTTCTTCTAGTGCTCGGATCCATATCTCCCTAGGCTTTACTACCGACGCCACTCCTTTTAGAATTGACCCCGTCTCTCACTACACACTCCTCTTGGTGTACTTGTGTATTACAATGTGAAATCACAAATAAGCTCAAGTAAAAATGATTTTGTTTTCTAACAAGATGAGAACTCAATTAAGCCCACACTCAATGAATCACTCACCACAACCCAATTATACAATGTATGGAATACTAAAAGCTCAATAGGTGGTGTGTGTGATCAATGAGCAATAATCAAAACTAAACTTAATATAAAATCTAGCTTAATGAAAAAGATAATCAACAAACAAATATAAATACAATCTAGAAATTAAGTTTAGTGAAACTTCTCTGAAAACAAGAGTGAGAGAGATGAAATTGAAGCCCAAACATGAAAAGAATGATCTCTTCTTCCTCTTGTGAAAACCTCTTCACATAAACACTTGAAAAATACAATTAAACAAACTTAAACCCTTGTAAACTTATTTTAAAACTTTTCTTGGGTATGTTCAGAAGTTAGAGGGTAAATGGTATATATAGGTTCACAAAACAAACCCAAAAAACCAAAGAAAAAGACAAAAATAACAAAATCTGGTAACTAGCCGTTACTGTGCAACAGTCATATTGTAAGTCAACTTATGACAGGTATGAGCCAATTTATATTGTATAAGTCGACTTATTATATTATGAGTCGACTCAGCAGATAAAAAAAACTATCTGCGCAACACTTTATAAGTCGATTTGGTACTGTAGCAAGTCGACTTATAACCGTAGGCGTTAAAAAATGCCTATGAGATCCCACAGGTAGTTCGAGACTAAGCTAAGACGATGAACGCCATAATCCAAGTCAGAGGGGATTATCTGAATTAAAGAGGACCATCCTATGCAATATAGAAGCTAACAAGCGCATGAAGCAAGCCTGCAAAGCCTACAAGTCAGTTAAAACGACGGAAAAAATATAAAGTTTGAAAAAAGTTGGATAAATACCCGAACACTTCGTACTGATCCGCGCAGCTATGGGTCACCAAGTGTAGACTAGCAGAGCTGCGGGTCACCATGAGCTGACCCGCATAGCTGCGGGTCACCAAGTGCTAACCCGTAGAGTTGCGGGTCACCATGAGCTGACCCGCACAGTCGCGAGTCACCATGACCTGACCTGCACATCTGCGGGTCACCGAGTGCTGACCCGTAGAGCTGCGGGGCACCATGAGCTGACACGCACCTCGGTACCCAAAACGTGTATTTTGATGATTTTATCAGGATTTCTTCGTTCCAGAGCATTCAAACTGACTTGATATCATCCTCATACGTGGTTAGTCCGTTGTTAACTGAAGATAGGGCCAAATCTCTTGTTCTTATCCACAAACATCGCTTCTGAAGCCCTATAAATACAAGCCTAGGGGCTTATTTCTCCAGATCTGAAATTTTTTGGGGCGAAGTGCTATCGGTTTGAAGAGTGATCCACAAATTTCAGAGAGGCTAGTAGATCTCGATGAAGTTCTTCAGCATAAAGAGGGAGAGTTCGAGAAATCTGAGGTCTGTTTCAGCATACCTTAAGATCAAACTTGGTTTTGATTGGTTTTGATCTCGAGAAGAGTCATAATCTCGCTTGGTCGAGATTATCACTTTTGTTCTTGTTTTCTTTGTGAAGTAACAAACTTTTAGCCTTCCGGTCAACCGGATCTGATCTGCGGTGGTCCATGGATAAACCCCAACACAGACAAAGATCACACACAAACAGAGGCTAATATATAGTTTATGTGTTGCTTGATAAAGTTATAATCTTTTATTTTTTATTGTGTAAGAAGATCTTATAAAAAGTTCAACTTTTCTAATTTTTGAATTTGTAATCGATAAACGATTGTGACAGGTTCAAAGATAATAAAAAAGGCAACTTTTGAACCAAACACATTGGCAACCACAGTGGGAGCCGACAGCCTCTCTGCCAAGTCTGTAGTGTTGCAACCAAGGATCCTCATCCCGATTGATACGGAGGTCGAATACGAGTTCGACCAGCAAAAGTATGAGGAATACATGTCTTTCTCCTCCATATCCTCCTCCCATCACAAGCGTAAGAGGATCTCCTCAAGGAAGGTCCGCTGGTCTTCAGATCTGAAGACCCAAGATGATGATCTCTACCCCATTGCTGCTGCAGTTGCATCTCGCAATGCTCCCCCGGTGTCCGAGAAAGCTGGATCTTCAAATCTGAACTCCTCAATCAAGGAGATAGCGGCTGGAGTCGTGCCAACTCTATCAAAGAGGGCTCGTCAAAGGCAACAGCGATGCCTCACGCGTCAGCTAGCCAAGGCTTTGGAGCTAGTCGAAGGAATTCGTTATGAGGTGGATCTGAAATTTAGAAAGCACCAAGCGCCACAACAATGAGCGGGCGGCTCCTCCTCTAAACCAGCGACGGATGAATGGGTCTGCATCAAAAGGACCCGTTTAACCCTTAAGGAGCGCATTCAGAAATGCCGCACATTACTTGCGCACGGAAGAATCCTTATGCAGGAAGCCAAGAAATTGTGGAAGGAAGATGTGACCCAAAAACCACCAAAACTACACAAAGTATGGAGGCAAAAGCCCAAAACTATGGCCGAAAAGACCGAAGAACGCGGGTCCCCCTAGGTGACCCGGTCACCGGCGGGTCACCCAGAGGTGACCTGGCCAAGTGCGGGTCACTCCAAGGTGACCAGGCCATCGACAAGTCACCCAGAGGTGACCCGGTTAAGTGCGGGTCATCCCAAGGTGACCCGCACCAAGGCCGAGACAGAAGGTGTTCTGCACCTATTTTTTTGATCCCGTTGAGTTTCATCCCTACTCCAATTGATCTGGTACTTTCAGTGAAGCCACGCGACAGTATGGACTTATCCAAAGGCAAGAAAACAATGACGGATCGCCTTGGTCCTCAGCACGAGAATTGAGGTAAAGCCCTAGTCAAAGAGCGCTTGAGCTCGTTGAATGAACCCCGAGCAGTTTATCAGACCGGATGTCATGTACATCCTCCTAAGCAATGGAAGACATCCTATAATAGAAAAATTCCTGTAACCGACCGCATTGGATTGTGTGTCGAAGTCTAGGAGCCCGTTATGGACCCGTGCTCATGAAGGCGTGGTTCTAAACGAGTGACTCTTAAGAACGCCAACGAGGCGTTATATCCCCGAAAAGAAGCGTGTTCATCGGAAGACAATGACATTAGACCTGGGAAATTATGCCGGCACACGATAGGTTGCTCTGATTATGCTGATGAGTTGTACTATTAGGTTGGGGGTACGAACAAAACTTAGAAGAGAAGTACCCGAGAAACAAATTCTCACTATCCGTGTACCAAGCTTATCAGGGTAGTATTATTAGAGTGTAGCTACCCCAAGACCGCTCCACAGAGGGTCTCAGTATTTAAAAGACTTTCTACCGAGACGTTGAAGCCCAAGCCAAGGCGTTTCCAGAAGAGAGGGTCGACCGTTAAAGATGATGAACTCTTAGAAGTCACCATCAACGTGACCGATAAAGGGAAGTCAACACGGTGTTTCAGCCCTGAACCTTTTCCAGAAATATCCTATCGTTTAACTCGGTTGCGAGCCAGAGCTATCAGACTAAGGGATTATCAATGAATGAGCAGAGGGTTATCCTCAGATGACGAAGCGTCAGATGCTTGCTCTGCAGTCACTTCGGATACCACTGTGTCCAACACAGGATGAGTCTGGGAGGCATTTATCATCACTCCCGACCAGTTAGCTCAAATGCTCGAAAATGCTCTAGCTAAGCAGAAAGAAGAGCTCAGAGCTGAGATGAAGATAAAAATGGAGTTGAACATGCAGCGCATGAGGGAGTTGCATGCCGAACAGTTTTAATCCTTGTCGAATTAGCAGGCTGAATCCAATCATCGTAATAACGCTAATGAAGTAGGCAGCGACTTGGAAGTTGATGAAAATATCAATGCTGATACTCCTCCCAACGATAATAACCCTGAGGATGGTCCAGTGGAATCTATTCAACCTTCTCAGCAACCCCTAAAGAAAAATACGGGCGAAGACAAGAAGATGAAGGACCTCGAGAGCAAAATCAACGCCTTGATATCTGCTCAAGAGGTGAAGAAGATCAGTATCCCGTGGCCATATCCGAGAGGGTGGGAATCGATTCCGTATCCGACGAAGTTCAACTTAATTAACTTTACGTCCTTTGATAGGAGAGGATCGCCCACTCAGCATCTAATTTATTTTAATCACACCTCGACTTAATCTCTAGCAACGAGCCTTTGATGGTCCGGTTATTTGTCGGTACCCTTTCGCGGAGCCGCCTTCGAATGATACCGTCGTCTCAAGCCGGGGAGCATCAATAGTTAGGACGACATGGAAAACATGTTCCTCACAAACTTCTTCGATGATGATACTAAAGTGTCAATCTGAATACTATTCGATGAGAAGCAAAAAGACAGAGAGCCAGTCGACAACTTTGTCAAGCACTTCTGAATAAGGCAATGAATTGCCGACATCCGGTCATGGAGGAGTTTATTCTCCAAACATGTCACAACAATCTTTCTTTGGATGTGCTAGAAGCCATAGGTGTGGCACCATCCAAAACCTGGAAAGCACTAAAGGTGCACGGAGAGCAAGACGAACGCTTCCTCAAAAGAAAGAAGGTTGAAAGGGGTCAACTGTCGGTTAGTGCCCCGAAGCAAAATTTTGTCCCTGGTGGTAAAGGGAAGATGCCGACGAATGCAGTAGACGCGAATCAGACATTCCAATTGCAGTCATAATAGCAAGCACCACAGAAGTCGCCCTCTCAGTGGCAATAGCGACCTCAAAGAACGCAAAAGACTTCTGAACCAAAATTCCTGAAGGAATGCTCCTTTAAGAAAGATGAAGTTTCTTCTATCTTCAAATACCTCCTGGATAACAACAAAATCAAATTGCCTCCAATCACTAATGAGGAGGAAGCCAAGAGGACAATGGATCCAAAATATTGTGCATTTCACAGGCGGGTCCATCATCCCACTAAGATGTGCTACACCCTTAAGGACAAGATCCAAGGCTTAATTGACGTCGGCATCATCACTGCAAAATAGCCCAAGGAGAAGAAGGTGGATACAAATGCAGTTTCTATCAGTTTCGGTTCTGTCTCTCTGTTATGGTTTCAGACAAAGTCCATGTCAAAGGTGGAGATGAAGATCGTTAATAACGATCCCTATGGACAATGCCAGAAAGGACTCGTGCAACACACGGTCCCTAACGGTGAAATTCTTTGGGTCCATCTAGATTTGCTCAAAGATGAACAATGGGCGAGATCCTTGTCCAAGAAGGAGTCCAAGAGTAAGGGCAAATCCTGCTATTCCGCTACAGCAATCCCTGAGAAAGATGATGAAGGCATCCCTACCTCATCGCTTTCTGAAGATGAACACACCATACCGCTTCGATGTTATGACTCAGCTAGCTAACATCCTCGCGATGATAACTCTATACGAGTTATTGCGTCTTTCCAAAGACACTAGAGAGGCCCTGTAAGAAGCTTTGGCTGATCCTGGTGTATTCCTTACTCATATCAAGCCAGTCCCCAAAGATCCGGAGCCACCAGTTCACCATTGCAATTTAGCGGCCAAGCAATTCCCTTCTATTATATTCACTAAGGATGACATGCAAGTGAGAAACTTGAAGCATGATAGGCCTTTGTACTTCACTGGATACATCAGCTCCAGCATTGTCAATCAGATCCAAGTCGATTTGGGTTCCGCTGTCAGCATCATACCACTTCGATTAATGTACAATCTCGGAATCCCTGCCAGCAAGTTAGCTTCGACAGGCACCATTATCTACGGATTCAATATCAGTGGGTCCAGACCATTACGTAAAATCCGGGTAAAATGCCAACTTAGGGATTTAAAGTCCGAGGTCACGTGCTACATTATCGATGCGGAAACCTCCTATAACTCACTATTGGGTCGACCCTGGATCCATAGTAATTTTATAGTCTCCTTCACCCTCTATCAGTGTCTAAAATATGTAGACACTAATAGTGAGGTTAAGACGGTGGTCACGGATAAGCAACCGTTTAAAGGGTTCGAAAACTACTTTACTGACTCCCTTTTTTTACGGTGCTAAATCTGATACTGAATCATCGGCCCAAGACGCGGACAACGGAGAAGAAGCTGGTACCGAAGATGGGCTTGATTACAATGGAGGTTTTGTATTAAAAGACATTGAATCCTTTGTAATCAGTCTTGATGATGGTGAATCGTCAGATGGTAGTTGTAATTGGCAAATTGCTGAAGAAGCAATGAATGACGATTTAGAGTATTCGCCTTGTCTTGATAATGTAATGCAAGGACTGTATGATAACCCCGACATACACATGCCGCTTCGGTCATCTTGCATGACGAAGAAGCATATCCAAGACTCATTTGGTACAATGCTCGTCATTCCTGCTATGGTACGGGGTGAAAAGGAGTTAGTTTTCGGCAAAGGAGAAATATCTTCATTATCAGATCTATTTTCAAAGGAAAATAGTGACGACGGGAGACATGGTCCTTATTTATTCAGATACAGTCAACAATCAAGTAACTTCATGAAGAAATGAGGATACAACTTTGCACTCGAAGAAGGTCTTGGTTTCGATCGAGGCCCACGAGTACCACCTCGTCCGGCCTATGTACCGAAAGAAAAACCCGACAATTATTATGGCTATAAAAAGGGTCTGGGCTACGTCTCTTCATTCGATGATAAATGTTGCTGGCAAGTCATTGACCAATTAATGAATAAAAAAGGAAACTCATTTGATTCTTCCAATTGGGACTCTGACGTTAGTCTTGGAGAAGTATTCAAAGATCTGATGTCGAATATGGCCACGGTCGATCCCGCCACAATAGAGGAATGCAACCAATTGCTAACTTGGGAAGATCATTGGATCCATCACCTAAATATCTAATATGGCGATAGATTCAAACAAAGAGAACCTGCCACCGAAGACAAAGTGGTCCAGGTGAACATGGGCGACGAAGCGAATCCGAAGCTTATATTTGTCAGTGATAGTCTTCTACCAGATGAGAAGGAAGAGTTGATTTCCCTCATCGGGGAATACATAGATGTTTTTGTCTGGAATTACGAAGATATGCCAGAACTTGATCCAAATATGGCAGTCTGTCACCTTAACATCAAACCGGATGCAAAACCCATCAAGTAACAGCAAAGATGGTTTCGTCCGCAAATTATGGAAGCGATTGAGTCTGAAGTTAAAAAGCTAATCGACTCGGGTTTTATCATGGAAGAGCAACATCCTGATTGGCTAGTAAATATCGCGTCGGTCCTTAAAAAGAAGGAAAAAAATTAGGATATGCATTGACTTTAGAGACCTGAACACCGCTTGCCCAAAAGACGATTTTCCTCTTACGATCAAGGAAGTTATTATCAATAACACGTGCGGATTTGAGAGAATGTCCTTCATGGATGGGTTTTCGGGTTACAATCAAATCAAGATGTACCCGAATGACGAAAAACATACCACATTCAGGAGAATCCTCGGTGTCTTCTGCTACACAGTAATGCCTTTTGAGTTAAAGAACGCGGGAGCCACCTATCAACGAGCAATGTCGAAGATTTTCCAGAAACACCTCCGAAAGACTGTTGAATGTTATGTTGATGACCTGGTCGTGAAAAGCCATAACAAAGATGACCATATAAAAGATTTGAGGACGATGTTCAATCTCATGCGGACTTACCAGTTAAAGATGAATCCCACTAAGTCTTTTTTTGGAATGTCCAGCGGTAAGTTTGTAAAACCCCGTAAAATAAAGTGAATAAGTTTTTATTGTGAAATATATATTTATATCATAGATAAAAGTGATAACAAGTATTTGGGGATCAAACAAGTGTATATATGTGAGAAAAATCAAGTGGAAAAGACCAACACACAATCAAACATGCACAAACAGGAGTTTTTCTGTTCGGTCGACTGTGCCATAATGGCGGTCGATCGCTAGGCGTGTATGTGAGCAGAAAGGCTTCTGCTTTCTGCACGATCGACCGCGACATAGCGGCGGTCGACCGCCGAGCGGATATTGAGTTTTGCTAGGTTCGGGCCATGTTGGGTTTGGGTCGGATTTATTGGTTCATATATATATTTCTTCACCCGAAAACCTACCTCTTTCACCAGTCTAAACCCTAATAACCTCCTCCTTCTCTCTCAAACCTTAAACCTCTTCCTTTTGGCGTTTTTTGGAGGATTTCAGAGGGCTAACAGTGAGACCCAGTGGTGTTCAGCGAAGGAGGATCTTTCCCACGCGTTTTTGGGAGTTTATCAGCACCCCTCAAGCGAGTTTCATCCCTCTCAACTCTACACCCAAGTTTTAAACGATTTTATTGAGTTTTTACATGGTTTTATTGAGCCAAAAATGCTATTTTGTGTATATAGATAAATCTACGTTGTATATGATGTAAATACCAAAGTTTGGTTTATGAAAATCCACCAAATAAATTTTTAATGCAGATTTAAATCTGAAGATAGTTTTCTAACAAGAGTTTTAAATGAAATAACCCCGTTCATATATGATTCGACATGTTTATATGTATTCATGAATGATTTTATTTATCTAAAATGTTTAGATCTGTTTTCATGTGTTTTAGAAATGCTAAATCGTTCATATAGGGTTTTTAGTATGTAAGATTATCATTTATGAGTTTTTGTATCATAGACCGTAGAACAGAAAACCTGTAAGAGGCTTTCTGTGCTTGCGCGGTCGACCGCAGATATGCGACGGTCGACCGCTGGGCGCACAGATGAGCAGAAACTTTCTGCTCACTGCATGGTCTACCACATGTATTTGGTGGTCGACTTTGAGAACTATTGTGCATGTGCACGTCGTTTACGTGCAGTTGTGTGGCTGGCGAAACACCTAGGTTATATGGGTTTGTTGTACACTGAGATTTGTGTACATGAGTTGACTTTTTGACATGAGTCTTAGATTTATTCCCTAGGATATGAGAGTGAATAGTATATATGCTTTTACTTGTATCTGTTTATTGTACGATACTAATCCTATGCATTCCATGCATTGAAAACTTGTCTATTGCGGCCCATATGTTGGACCTTAATCATATAGTCCATGTGTTGGACATTTACCCATTTCAGTCCATGTGTTGGACCTTCGTCATATATAGTCCATGTGTTGGGCTTTTACCTTTTACAGTCCATGTGTTAGGCATTTATCATATGGAGTCTATGTTTTATCATATGGAGTCTATGTGTTGGACATTTATCTGAGTTGTTTTATTTAACATATAGTAGATGAAGTCTATGTGTTGGACAAGTATCTGAGTTGTTTTATTTAACATATAGTAGATGAAGTCTATGTGTTGGACATTTATCTGAGTTGTTTTATTTAACATATAGTAGATGAAGTCTATGTGTTGGACAAGTATCTGGCGTTAGTTAAGATATTTTGATAGTATAGTTGGAGATGGAGTTAATGCTCCACGCTGTAGCTCGGATTTGGTATTTAGATATTTATAATTTGAGCTACGGGGACGTACCTATACTCGTATTGTAAATTTCTAAATATCAAACCCCCACTTCATTTTATAGTCGATGATTGATTATCTATTATATATCTACAACTATTTTCTTATCCTTCTAGCCCTTCCCCTTGGGATTGGTTGAGATGTTACTCGCTATAGCATTTTGACGCTCGTTGTTTTCCCTCCTTTCAAGCAACGAGTCAGGTGCACGGAGAGTTGCAGGTTGATGAGATTTCTTCATAGATTCTATCTAGATATTTATTATATTTGCAGTTTATGACAGAACTCTACAGTAGATGTATTTATCAACATTTGAGATATTATTTCTAGCTTTGTAAGGCGATGTGCCTTTATGTCATTTCATTTGACTTCCTATTATGAGACAGTTGTATCAGTTCAGTTGTTTGTTTCTTAAAGATTTATCTATTTATATCAGTGATGATGATTTTCTACTCAGTATCTGTTGTTTAGTATTTCTTCTGTATGTTCTCTCTTGCCTGTTTTGTACCTAAACCTGTTGTTGATTCTACTAGATAGATAGTAACTGTGATAGTAAAACATGTCGTAGCATGGTGTTTGGTACTTGGCAGGTTTGACATTCTTGGTTTCACCTTGGACTGCAGCCTTGTTGAAACCAGAGGCGTCACAGTTGGTATCAGAGTGCTAGTTCCAGTATTCTAGGATCATCATGTGTCTAGTCGTGGAGTTAGAGTAGAGTTTCTTTAGAATGGGTAAGGTCGTTATATTCACATATTCAAAAATTATAATTTTTTTGTGATATTAAAAGTATTTGTGTGAATGATATATGATATGAACTTTCTATTTATACGAGTTCCATATATGTTTTGTTTAAGGACTCACAAACCTTCTTCTATGTGCTCAGATGGCAGGACGTGGTAGTCGTACCCAAAGAACTGGTCAGGCAGAACCACAACAGGCTCCTCCCGAGCCACAGCAGGCTCCCTAATATTTGATAGATCTGATGGCTCCCATAGCCGCTAGGATGGCAGCGCTTGAGGAGCTTGTGCACGTCACACCACCACCACCAGTAATTCCACCATAGGTAGTGCCAGCTATTCCAATTACGGAGAATTTTTCACAAGTCACACCAGCACCTACCCCACAGGCAGTTGTTGATAGGGCCACAGAGCAGGAGGCTTGGCTCCGCCTAGTGGAGAGATACCAGAAGATGAGGGCACCGGAGTTTCTGGGATTGTCAAATTCTCTTGCTACACATAAGTGGAAGGAGGATGTGGGTAACATTCTTGAGATACTTAATGTGACTTCGGTTCGGAAGCAGAGGCTGACATCTTACAGTCTCAAAGGGGATGTAGGAAGATGATATCGGCTTCAGTTCACTCCAGATCAGAGGACGACCCTTACCTGGGAGGATTTCATCTACTTCTTCGATGAGCAGTATATCTCTTCCGCGGTACGGGCCGGGAAAGAGCTTTAGTTATCCAGATTAACTCAGGGAGATATGTCAGTAGCGAATTTTGAGAGCAGATTTATGAGTCTACTTCACTTTATGGGCATGTGGCAGACTGGAGAACGCCAGGCACAGATGTTTCTAGCGGGACTTCACCCTAGCCTTCATCGATACCTCGTTTCTAGGAGGTTCTACTCAGTTCAAGAGGTAGCTAATGCTGTCACTTCATAAGAGAATGAGTCAGCTATGTTCTAGAAGGACAAAGAAGGAAATACTAAAGATAAGGGCAAGAATAAGAGGCCATTTTTCAGACCCTAGCAGTAGCAGCATCAGCAAGGCCCTCATAGGAGAGGACCTCAGCACGATCAAAGAGCGCCTCAGCAGCGCAAGTTTCAGGGCATATGTTATAATTGTTATAAAATTGGGCACAAAGCATCAGAATGCCACAGTGCACCAGTAGGAGCTCAGCAAGGGAAAGGATAGAATTAGCAACAGAATCGATTTCAGGGCTGAGGTCAGGGCCAGCAGATCAGACTAGAGGCACCACTAGTGGTCCCGCAGATTGAGGGGCAGGTTTGTGTAGTTTTTCAAGAGGTCCCTTAGGGATAGGTAGTTCCATATGCTCCACCTCCAGCCACAGAGTAGGCTCCAGCCACCGGTAGAGTCTATACAATAGTCCCTCATGATCATGGTGCGAGCGGGGCCGTAGTAGAGGGTACATTCTTTGTGAACTCCTTTCCAGCCCGTATTCTTTTCAATTCGGGAGCTTCACACTCTTTCATATCTTATGCTTTTATGATTAGACTTCAGCTCGTAGCTCAGCCTCTAGATGTTCCTTTGTCAGTTTCCACCCTGCTAGGTGAGATGTCGCTCTTGGAGAGCATTTGTAGGAGGTGTGTTATCAGTTTAGAGGAGTCTGAATTTGTTGTCGATCTGATAGTGTTGAGCATGTCAGAGTTCGATGTTGTTTTTGGTATGGATTGGCTATCTTCCTACCATGTCAGTATCGACTGTTTTGTGAAAATAGTCAAGTTGCGAGCGTCCGATGGGTCCAAGTTAGTTATGGCCACCTCTCAGGGGGACCAGTTTGCGGAGTCATTACTGGCGTACATCGAGGAGGTGATGCTTCGGGATCAGAGTGTTGATATATGGGAGACTAGAGTTATCTTAGATTTTTAGGATATCTTTCAGGACATACCTGGGTTGCCTCCTGTAAGAGAGGTTGAGTTTTGTATTGAGTTGTAACCGGGCACAACCCTGATATCCCGAGCACCCTATCGCATGGCACCTACTGAGATGTGGGAGCTACAGACCTAGTTGGATGAGTTGTTAGCTCAGGGCTTCATTCGTCGGAGTCATTCTCCGTGATGAGTGCCAGTCCTCTTCGTAAAGAAGAAGGATGATAATATGCGATTATGTATCGACTACCGTGAGTTGAACAAAGTCACTATCCAGAATAGATATCCTTTGCCTTGGATTGATGACTTGTTCAATCAGCTGTAGGGAGTGCAATATTTCTCGAAGATTGATCTTCGTTTTGGTTATCATCAGTTGCGGGTTCGGGAGATGGATATTCCTAATACCGTCTATCTGACTCGATATGGGTCCTTTGAGTTTTTGGTCATGCCATTTGGGTTAACCAATGGACCCACGGTATTTATGGATTTGATGAACCGGGTCTTCCATCCATACTTGGACCAGTTCGTGATTGTATTTATCGATGATATTCTTATCTATTCGAGATCAGAGTCGGAGCATGAGCAGCATCTACGTTTGGCTTTGCAGACCTTGAGAGAGCATCAGCTATATGCTAAGTTTAGCAAGTGCGAGTTTTGGATTTCTGAGGTCTAATTTCTTGGCCATGTTGTCAGCAGAGAGGGCAGAGCAGTGGACCCAGCTAAGGTTTCAGCAGTGCTTGATTGGGAACTGCCGAAGACGATTACTGATATTCGTAGCTTTTTGGGGTTAGCTGGCTATTATAGGAAGTTCATTCAGGACTTCTCAAAGATCATAATGCCACTTACACACCTTACGAAGAAGGGTGTATAGTTTACTTGGAGCATGGAGTTCCAGAAGGCCTTTGATACATTGAAGGCTAAGTTGACTATGGCACCAGTCCTTACTATTCCGAGCAGTGATAGGATATTTTTTGTATACGCAGATGTGTCATTAGTAGGTTTTGGAGGTGTTCTGATGCAGAGTCAGTGGGTAGTAGCATATATCTCACGGCAGTTGAGGGTGCATGAGCAGAACTACCCCACTCATGATTTGGAGTTAGCAGCAGTAGTATTCGCGCTGAAGGCGTGGAGACACTACTTATATAGAGTTCAGTTTGAGCTATTCACAGACCACCAGAGTCTGAAGTACCTTTTCTCCCAGAAGGAACTTAATCAGAGACAACGACGATGGATTGAATTCATCAAGGACTACGAGTTCGTAATTCAGTATTACCCGGGGAAGGCGAACGTTGTAGCCGATGCTTTGAGTAGGAAGCGTCGACATCAGGTTGTAGCTTTGAGGCGCTTGTTGTATCGAGATCTAATAACCCTTAGTCAGTTCGATTTTAGGCCAGAGATAGGCGGAAACAGCGCCTACTTAGGAGCTTTATCAGTGCAACCATCTTGGAGGGACAGAGTAGTCAGAGCTCAGTTAGAGGACTCTTGGATTCAAAGCCGGAAGGAGGAGATTTCCAAAGAGCCTAAGGATGATTGGACCATTGGAGAAAATGGAGGCCTTCGGATGAATGATTGATTAGTCATACCAGCTAGTGTGGAGCTGAAGAGGGAGTTGTTTGATGAAGCACATCGTACCCGATATACAGTGTATCCAGAAACCACTAAGATGTACAAGGACTTGAGGAGACACTTTTGGTGTAGTGGTATGTGTAGAGATATTACAGATTATGTAGCTAAGTGTTTTACCTATTAGCAGGTGAAGGCAGAGCACCAGAGACTAGCAGGGACACTTCAGCCTTTACCTATTCCAGAGTGGAAGTGGGTGGATATTTCCATGGACTTCATTGTAGGGTTGCCGAAGTCGAAAAAGGAGAATGACTCAGTTTGGGTAATAGTGGATCGGTTGATGAAGTCGGCATATTTTATTCCAGTGAGGATCAGTTATACCGCTGAGACCTATGTGAGGATATTTATCCGAGAGATAGTTCGACTTCACAGAGTTCCAGATACGATTGTATCGGATTGAAGATTAGTTTTCATCTCGCACTTTTGGAGGAGTTTTCAGGATTTATTCGGCAGTAGATTATTGCATAGCAATGTATTCCACCCTCAGATAGACGATCAGACAGAGAGAGTGAATCAGATGTTGGAGGACATGTTGCGGGCTAGTATCATTGACTTTTAAGGCAACTGGGAGGATCATATTCCATTGATAGAGTTTACTTATAACAATAGTTATCAAGCAACGATTGGTATGGCTCCGTATGAGGCATTATATGGGAGGCCCTGTAGATCCCCTATATGCTGGGCAGAGCCGGAGGATAGCTTGTTGCTTGGACCAGAGCTTGTGAGGCAGACTACCGAAAAGGTAGCATTGATTAGGGAGCGTATTCTAGCCGCTCAGAGTCGGCAGAAGAGCTACGCAGATCATAGATGGCGACCTTTAGAGTTTCAGGTAGGAGATTATGTCATGCTAAAGGTACCGTCGATGAAGGGTGTGTAACGATTTGGTAGACGAGGAAAGCTTGCCCTAAGATATATTAGACATTTTCAGATTATTGAGCGTATTGGAGTTGTTTCCTATAGACTAGATCTTCCAACATTGATGTCTAGTGTGCACAACGTATTTCACGTTTCTATGATCAAGAAGCACTTGCATGATGAGGAGAGACAGCGAGTATTAGATGCCCCGGAGGTTGAACTTCAGGACGATTTGACTACAATCGAGATCCCAATTTGTATACTTTCCAGAGAGGACAATAAACTTAGACATAAGGTGATTCCTTTGGTGAAAGTCCAATAGAACAGAAGAGGATATGAGGAGACTTCTTGGGATCGCGAGGAGGATATGCGTCGCGACTATCCACACCTGTTTGAATAGGTAAATTGTTTGGATTATATTTCCCTATGGTTTGTGATGATTTTGGGATAGTTATATTTATTTTAACACTAGAATGTGAGTATTGTCACTTAGTCCCTAATCATTTGGAATACATGGTATATACATGGAAGGTTCCTTGTTTGGATTTTTCGTTCAACGTACTAATTCCATTTAGTTAGGGATTTAAGGTGCGAATATATGCATTCTAGATTGTTAACTTTAGATAGCATTATGTTCATATCTGGGCTATGAGATGTGTATGTGGGAAATTAATTACTCCTGACGTGCTTTTCTCATATTATTAATTTTCGAGATGCGATTTCGGAATTTCGAGGACGAAATTCTTTTAAGGGGGGAGAATGTAAATCCCCGTAAAATAAAGTGAATGAGTTTTTATTATGAAATATATATTTATATCATAGATAAATATGATAACAAGTGTCTGGGGATCAAACAAGTGTATATATGTGAGAGAAATTAAGTGGAAAAGACCAGCACATAATCAAACTTGCACAAATAGGAATTTTCCTGTCCGGTCGACCGCGCCATAACGGCGGTCGACCGCTGGGTGTGCAGGCGAACAGAAAGGCTTCTGCTTTCTTCACGATCGACCGTGACATAGCGGCGGTCGACCGCCGAGCGGATATTGAGTTTTTCCATGTTCGGGCCATGTTGGGTTTGGGTCGGATTTATTAGTTCATATATATATTTCTTCACCCGAAAACCTACCTCTTTCACTAGTCTAAACCCTAATAGCCCCTTCCTTCTCTCTTGAACCCTAAACCTCTTCCTTTGGGTGATTTTTGGAGGATTTTGGAGGGCTAACAACGAGACCCAGTGGTGTTCAGCAAAGGAGGATCTTTCCCACGCATTTTTGGAAGTTCATCAGCACCCCTCAGGCGAGTTTCATCTCGCTCAACTCTGTACCCAAGTTTTAAATGATTTTATTGAGTTTTCACATGGTTTTATTGAGCCAAAAATGCTATTTTGTGTATATAGATAAATCTATGTTGTATATGATGTAAAGACCAAAGTTTTGGCTTATGAAAATCCACCAAATGAAATTTTTAATGCAGATCTAAATCTGAAGATGTTTTTCTAACAAGAGTTTTAAATGAAATAACCCCGTTCTTATATGATTCGACATGTTTATATGTATTCATGAATGATTTAATTTATCTAAACTGTTTAGATCTGTTTTCATGTGTTTTAGAAATGCTAAATCATTCATATACGCTTTCCAGTATGTAAGATTATCATTTATGAGTTTTTGTATCATAGACCGTAGAACAAAAAACCTATAGGAGGCTTTCTGTGCTTGCGCGGTCGACCGCAGATATGCGACAGTCGATCGTTGGGCGTGCAGATGAGCAGAAACTTTCTGCTCACTACGCGGTCGACCGTAGGTATTTGGCGGTCGACCATGAGACCTATTGTGCATGTGCATGTCGTTTGCGTGTAGTTGTGTGGCTGGCGAAACACCTAGGTTATTTGGGTTTGTTGTACACTGAGATTTGTGTACATGAGTTGACTTTTTGATATGAGTCTTAGATTTATTCACTGGGATATAAGAGTGAATTGTATATATGCTTTTACTTGTATCTGTTCATTGTACGATACTAATCGTATGCAGTCCATGCGTTGGAAACTTGTCTATTACGATCCATGTGTTGGACATTTACCCATTTCAGTCCATGTGTTGGACCTTCGTCATATATAGTCCATGTGTTGAGCTTTTACCTTTTATAGTCCATGTGTTGGGCATTTATCATATGCAGTCCATGTGTTGGACATTTATCTGAGTTGTTTTATTTAACAAATAGTAGATGAAGTCTATGTGTTGGATAAGTATCTGGCGTTAGTCAAGATATTTTTATAGTATGGTTGGAGATGGAGTTAATGCTCCACGTTGTAGCTCAGATTTGGTATTTAGATATTTATAATTTGAGCTACGGGGGACGTACCTATGCTCGTGTTGTAAATTTCTAAATATCAAACTCCCACTTCATTTTACAGTTGATGATTGATTATCTATTATATATCTACAGCTATTTTCTTATCGTTCTAGCCCTTACCCTTTGGGTTGGTTGAGATATTACTCGCTATAGCGCTTTGACGCTCGTTGTTTTTCCCCCCTTTCAGGCAGGAGTCAGGCGCACAGAGAGTTGCGGGTTGATGAGATGTCTTCATAGATTCTATCTAGATATTTATTATATTTGCAACAGTAGATGTATTTATGAACATTTGAGATATTATTTCTAGCTTTGTAAGGCGATGTGCCTTTATGTCATTTTATTTGACTTCCTATTATGAGACAGTTGTATCAGTTCCGTTGTTTGTTTCTCAGAGATTTATCTATTTATATCAGTGATGATGATTTTCTTCAGAGTATCTGTTGTTTAGTATTTCTTCCGTATGTTCTCTCTTGCCTGTTTTGTACCTACACCTGTTATTGATTCCACTAGATAGATAGTAACTGTGATAGTAAAACATGTCGTAGCATGATGTTTGGTGCTTGACAGGTTTGACATTCTTGGTTTTACATTGGACTACAGCCTTGTTGAAACCAGGGGCGTCACAAAGTTCCTCGGATTCGTCGTCACCACTAAGGGTATCCACATTGATCCTAATAAAGTGAAGGCGATAAACGAATTACAACCCCCAAGAAACCTTAAAAAACTTAGAGGATTGCAAGGGCGACTAGCCTATATCCATCGGTTCATCTGAAATCTATCCGGGAAATGCTAACCATTTTCCAAGCCCACGAAGAAGGATGTGTCGTTCATTTGGGATGATGCTTGTCAAAAGGTATTTGAGGATATCAAAGCATATCTGCCGAATCCTCCTATTCTCGTGGTACCGAAGTCAGGTAAACCGTTCTTGATTTACATCAAGGTGATGAACCACTCATTAAGTGCTTTACTCGCATAGGACAATGACGATGGTCACGAACAAGCTATCTATTACCTAAGTCGACTCTGGTGGGCGCTGAATCTCGATATCCAATGATCGAGAAGCAGTGCCTCGGTTTGGTGTTTCTCCATCCAAAAGATGGGGCACTAACTCGTTGGACAGACAATCTACGTAATTTCCAACGTTAACCCAGTCCGGGTATTCATGACGCAACCAGCTTCCATGAACTGGCATTTAGCAAGATGGGCTTTGCTTTTGTCCAAATACGATCTGCACTTCACACTATAGAAGTCGGTCAAGGTACATACGATTTGTGATCTTTTGGAAGCTAACCCTATAATGGATGCAGTCGAATTATATGAAGATTTGTCAGATGAAACCTACGAAGTCAACACTAGCTCTCATCAACAGGTGTGACAATTATAGTTCGATGGCGCTTCCCGAGCAACTAATGTGGCAAGTGCTCCTGGATGTTCTAAAATGTTCTCAGGAGTTGGAGTTGTTTTAGTTTCCTCGGAGAAACATATGATGCCTCGAGCCTATTTACTCACTGAACCATGTTCCAATAATGTAGCCAAATACAACGCACTGCTCATTGGGCTTAGTTTCGCCAAAAAGCTGGGGGTTGAATATCTCAAAGCTTTTGGTGCTTCTCAACTGATAGTCAACCAAATTCGAGGAGAGTACAAAGTTAGGAATCAAGACCTGATATCATACCATAAGGTGGCCATCGAGATGGTAGGTTAATTCAAAGACTTCTTCATCGAATGCATTCCACGTCTCTAGAACGCATACGCAGATGCACTGACAGTATTAATGGTATCTCTAAAACATCCTCCCAACATAGAACAATGGGTCACTGTCAGAACCCACTAACTATTTGTACCAGACTACGACTTGGACATCAAGGAGGTGCACATGGCCATAATTGAACTCTGGCCTCGAGATTGGCGATTCCCCATTATTGACTACGTCGTGCATGATATTTTACCACAAGATATAAAAGAAAGAGACTTGGTCCGATGAAGAGAGCCGAGATTATATTATAACACGGTGACCCAGACACTATGTCGTCACGTATACGATGATTTGCTACTTCGACGCCTCTCGACCAAAGAGGTGGAAGAGGCTCTCAAAGAAGCGCACGGCGGAACCTGTGGTGCACATCAACCCGGTCCTAAGATCTGCGATCATCTCAGAAGAATGAGATATTATTGGCCAACCATGGTTAAGGACGCAATTGAATACGCCCGACGGTACCACGTGTGTCAAATACACGCAAATTACATGCATTAACCCCCGAAGCACCTGCACCCTTCGGCTACTTCATGGCCATTCGAGACATGGGGAATGAATATCATTGGTCCTATTTTTCCACCGTCAACCAAAGGTGAATGTTTTATTTTGGTAATCACTGATTATTTTTCAAAGTGGGCTGAGGCAGTTCTACTCAAAGAAGTGAAGACAAGCAACATCATCAAATTCATCAAACACTACATCATATATCGATACAGTGTTCCAAGACGAATCGTGCACGACAATGACCCTCATTTTGTAGCAATGCATTCATCAAATTTTGTAAAAAGTTTAGAATTCAAGATGTCTCATCAATAGCACACAATCCTACTACAAATGGTTTAGCTGAGCCATTCAACAAGACAATCATAAAGATTTTGTCAAAACTCGTACGAACCAACAAGCGAGACTAGGATGATAAACTCGACGAAGCTCTTTGGGCCTATCATACTATAGTCTGCATGCACATTAGGGCAACCCCTTATTCTTTTGTGTATGGATGCGAAACCGTCGTCCCGTTAGAAATTCAAATTCCATCCCTTCGTATTGCTCTTGCAACAGGGATGACAACAGAGGAATAACATCAGAAACATCTCGAAGAACTTGAGATGTTAGATGAAAAGCATTTGGAAGCTTAACAGTAAATTGAGTTTTACTAGGCCAGAATCTCCCAGCCTTTTGATAGAAAAGTCCGACAATGAAGCTTCATGGAAGAAGACTTGGTCATTGTCGTTCAACGACCAATGATACTCAATTCCAAGAAGAAAGGTAAATTTCAACTCAAATAAGAAGAACCGTTTGTAATAGAGACAATCTAATCAAATGGTGCATATCGCTTAATCACTCAAGACGGTGACAAGCTCATGATGCCAATAAATGGAAAGTTCTTGAAAAAGTACTATCCTTAGTACGATTAGGATAACTTATTCAACAGGAAGTTCCCGGAGAATACTGTACATGGTATTCTTAAGGATAAACCGAGATCAGCTGATTATTCAAGATAAAGACCAGTCATCTGAATTATTCATCCTTAATCATAAATAAGAAGTGATTAAGAACCTCCCACGATGACTATTCAATCATTTGCAAGATGATTAAAACCCTCCCATTGTGACTTTCCAAGCACTCTTTCGTTAAGATGAGATTTAATGACCTCATTCGATCAATCTTCCCTCATGAAACTCTCACGATGTAACTGTGAATTGCTTGATGATTCACGGTCCTCCACTATAAAGTCCCTCACTAATCAAATTAACTGATAGTGGGTCTACTAAAAATTCTTTCAGTTGAGTCCATCCAGACTCCCATTGTGTTTGTGCACTTAACACCCCTAAATTGTTAAAGTCCTGACATGGTACTCAAAAGTTTAAGCTACTAATCCATGGTAATTAGCAAACCCCTTTTATATTAATTCTCTGTCACTTGAAGTTGAAAACCCCCACCGAGTGGTTCGTAGAAATCAACATTCACACTGTTGTTTGTGCCACACTCTCACTGTTTGTTTGGTCAAACCTTCCTATAGTTAGGACCAAAGCCAAAATCCTCTCACGATTCCTTCAATGAATAAAAGGTCCACTTTCAAATCATATTTCCCTTTTGATAAATAAAGGGCCTCCGCCTAAGTTGAACGATTAAACCTATAAAAGTTAGCGTCATCTCAATAACCCCCACATGGTCAAACCATCGAACAGTTAGGACCATAACCGGAATTCCTTTATGATAAACGAAAGGCTTTCACTTTTTTCCTTCGGTCAAACCTATAAAAGTTAGGTCTGGAGTCAAAGTTTCATCTTGATAAACGAAAAATTTTATTTTCAGATCAGGTAACCAATCCTATAAAAGTTAGGGTTATCTGAATCTTTTTGTTTCTCGAAGTGAAAATCCCATTCTTAGTTTCATCTTCCAGATTCTCAAAGTGGATATCTCACTTCGAGTCTCTTTTGCAGCAAGAGATAGAATATAAAGTTCTTCCTCTCTAGCATCGGGTTCATCTTTACCCTAAAAGAAGGTCTGAAGATAGAATATAAAATTCTTCCTCTCTGGTATCAGGTCCTTCTTTGCCCTAAAAAAAGACACAATCTTTCAACAACATCATAATCCATGCCTTACACATATGGGAAACTTTATCTTGATCCCTAAATAGAGATAAGTCTACATCTAACACATGCTGCTGAGTGGTCTGTTCCCGCGAAAACGACCAAGTCTACCTATTCAAAATCGTAGCAATAAAAATCCGTGCCTTACACGCACATGGAATTTTATCCCAAATCCTAAGTAGGGATAAGCCTACGCCTAATACACATTACCGGGTAGCATATTTTTGTAAAAAAATATAGCAAAGTCTACGTATTCGATATTGTAGCAGTAAGTCTAAGAGAGTTCATTCTTTTAGCACAATGTTATAAGTGAAACGGACATAGATAATTCACATACTAGCCCGATTCAAACGGTGATCAGTAAATACACATCAAACCCGTTGATGGCTGAGGGTTTGCCAAAAATTTATAAGTATTATGGTTAATTATTCCAAGCAGAATGAGAAATCATAATAAAAACACAATGAGCAAAGAAATTTCTTTCATTAATAAAGTTTGTAGATACAAAGGTTACAATCAATCTAAATTGAGCTTTTGACTACGAACTTGTTGTTCAAGTTTGGACAACTCCTCCGCATAGGCTTGTTCGAGCTCACTCTAAAGCATGGCCTTCATTGACTCTTCATCAGCAGCCACTACCTTCGTGGCTTCTGCTTTCATCGTGGCCACCTTCTCTTTGGAGAGTGCCAATTGCACAGACATTACTTCTCAAGCGCGCTCTGTGTGGACCTTCATAATCTTCAAAGCAACTTGAGCATCCTTCACCGCTTTAAGTTCTAGCTTGAGTCGTGCTATTGTAGCGTTGCCGGATGCAAGAGAAGAATCAATGTTACTAGGGGCTGCCGATTTATCAGTAAAAGCTGCTTCCATTTGGTGAACAATACCCTCTTCTTCCTGAATCTTGGAATCAGTAGTTGCTTGAGCTTCGCACCATGCTTGTAACATGGCTTCTATCTAAGCAGCCACGTATGAAGAGACACCAGCAGTCTGGAATTCCTTCAGCTTTTCAAGCTTATGCTCAAGACGATCCAAGTCTGTAGTAATAATATCCACCAGATCTGAATATCCTTGACTCCTCACGAAGGTCACTTGATGATCAAGATATGACTTGAAGAGATCAATGGAAAGCCTATTGTGGAGAATATTGTGAACCATCTCGTTCACGAATGAGAAGAAAGAACGAACTTCTATGTGGGAGCAGGATTTTATCTGGGTCATTATTGGATAGCAGTGCCCTGACAAGATCATAAAGCTGAGCTGAGAGCCCTATAAAGAAAAGAAAAGTAACTATTTAAGAATATTGGTCCGAATATTTTCAAGGTAAGTGCCGGAATAGAACTCACCAATGACGACAGAGGTTTCTTCAATTCGACTCTCCGCACTCGGTCCCGCTTGCCCGGCTTCATGAATCTTTGGAGTATTACGAGCGTGATAGTCGTCGACATACTAACTTCTTCAGTTGGTCTCACGACTTGTTCAACCGGACTGACTCCCGCAGTTATTGTGGCCGCTATAGTTGTCGTATCTAAAGGGATGATGAGCCGAGTTTAGGGAACCGATGATTGAGCTTCTATGATAGTTCGTACCAACAACGATAAAGTAAGATCCTCAATAGCAAATGCATCAGTCTAACGATTGGTCCTACAATTAAGACTCCCTTAAGATTGAGTGAAACCAATAAACGGATAACTACCACAAGGGTATAAAACTCATACTTGCAGAGGAACCAACTTTGATAGTTGGTTTAGTGGCCTCATGGTTTGTTTCGACAACATGTCATCCAGTAGCCTGTCGTCGGATCCCGAAGGGTCTTGTGTTGGATCAGATGAAGGTGTGATCGATGTTTCGAGGGCTGTGTCTTGAAAGGTTTCTTCATAATCTAAACCCTCCATCGAAATATCTGCAGAAGAGTTGAAATGTTAAGACACAAAGAGAAAAGTTGAAAATTAGTAGCAACTAGGAATTAGACTTACCTCTAGTAGCGGCAACAGTCTCCGTGATCCTAACACTTGCGCTCACTTCTTGTAGTTTTTCTAAAAGATTCAGAAGCATAAAAACAATTAGGGAAGACACGAATTCTGAATCAGTCAATTCCCTAAATCGCCATTTAAAAGGTGTACTAACAGTGTCAGATGTACCTAGGATAGAGACCGTTACGGACAGACCAAGTCCTACACCAGCATCTTCGCCGGTTTCAATGGTTGCACTCGCTTCAACACCCGCGAGCTCCTCGACCATGGCCTCATGCACTTGTTGTCAGAAGCTAGGCCCTTCGAAACAATCAAAATCAGGAGGAGTGTTGTATGGGGCTTCACCTTCTTCATGACCCCCTAAAATACAAAATTTGTTAAGTCTAAAAGTTAATAAGTTAAAGAATAGAAAGATCATGGGTAGTTGAAGCATTACCCTCTCCACCAATAGGTGCATCGCTGACTGATCCCACCTCAAAGGCTGACGGCTTGGCACGTCACTTGTAAACTAATTTCTTTTGCTTTGCGGGCCGAGCCTCTTCAGGATCCACGGATTTATCCTCTTTAGATCTAGTACACGGCTCAATCCTCGAAGCAATCTCAGTTGCAGTACGGGATCTCGTTCGGGTAACAGGGCGAGTTCTCCCTTCTTCTTCTTCTTCTTCTTCGGAAGCTACACCTGGAAGTTCAACAATCAATATGTGAGGATAAGTCGGCAATACTTTCCACCTCTTTCGAGCCTTAAGTCGACAAATTCGATCGGCAAGCACCAGATCCAACATTTCTTTGTAAAATGACTCTGACAAACCTGTGCTGAGTTCCTCTTCATCGCTGCCCTTTGTTGTTCCTTTACCACCTAAGATTTCTTCTTCCGAAGTCTCCTTGTCAGAAGTGAAGGGCTCCTCTTCTTCCTCTGCTAAATGTTTCCCTTTACTCGAAGGGCCAGTGGGTTATTTTCCTCATCTGCTCTATCGCTACATGTTTTCCCAAACTATCCTGTCAGCGATTTAGGATGTGGCTTCGGCCAACAACTCTGCGATTGGCCTCACTTGGATGGGCTCATTGGCTGCTATAAGCCACTTGCAACATAAAATTTTCAACTCTAACCGGCGTTCAGCACCCGTGAGGCAAACTTAGCATAGGTATAGCCCGTCACGTTCCATAACCAAGCTCGAGCGCCATCTACTAGTCTGTCGTGAGTCCGGAGCTATCAGCTTGGATTCCTAATGTACAATTGATCATATACGAACTAGCGGGCGAATCAGCACGGTAAGCAAGGCTCCAAGTAGCAGCGATTCTTCACCCAAAAAATGAGATGGGCCGGCCTTATGTTCATTTGCCATCTAAAATAGCCAACGACAAGGAAAGTCCAATTCATCCCGGGCATCTCTTCATCAGCCAACAATCCACCATAGTGACCAGTAAATCAAGGAAAGCACGGGGAGAACACCCAACCCTTATGGATCTATAAGCTCTTCCTCGCTTCCGAGAGGCTCCGTGCTTTCCACTTACACTCTTCGAGCAATCGCAACAAGGGAGTGAATAAATCCGCATCTATCGGGGCTGACATCAGATCGGGACGGTGAAGAACCAACCATATCATTAAATAAGTGTAAGGGAGCTCCGCTTTTGCTATGGGGATCTTATCATACGATATATTTTCTTCTTAGGTGAAGGCAATAACTACCCGACGAAGCTCGCGATGAATGTCGGCAACCATCATCGAAAAAAGGGATATACTTTTCCCGTGGGCTAGCTAGACGATCGGGAATAATACCTCTATTGGTAGGGCATCAGAGGTATGGTACGACACTATGCATTTCTTCAACCAAATCGTGAGGTAGCTGGTCAATAAGGTCATATGTCGGATGGGCTTTTGTGCGCACCAAAGGAAGGTCCTGAACTTGGTCCCCGTAGGGAATTTACCCTTAGTACTTGTGTTAGTATAAGAACGGGCACCAGACCTTTTGATCAGCTCATTAATCTCTTAAGGATTTAAAGGCTTCAGCTCGCAAACGGTTTCATCAGATTTATCCGGGTTCTTGAATAAATAACTTGAGAACTACTTTCGGCTTATCTGAGAAGATTTCTTCTTTGCTATCGGGTTGACTCCTGCTAAGGCTATCCGATAGTGACATATAAGCTCCCATAAGGTGTCATATCAAGCAGGCTTGCGAGCCTTCAATTGGTCTAGCTCCTGGTTAGAAGGAAAGTACTCTTGGTATGACATATCTCGTATCAGCAATCTAAAGACTTTATGCATCTCGTGGAGGGGTAGTCCTAACTCCCCGTTCCTGGTCAAAAAAGTATTCGTGTCCATATTATAAAGTTCTACCAATGCAAAGAAATGGTGAACACGGATCGGCAACCCATATTTAGTGGCGCGGACAGCTTCATATAATCCACTAGCCCTCAGGTCAGCGCCCCATCGGTTAAGAACAAAGTTCATCATCCTGGTCCACCAGAGCTTGTCCGAAGAGTGAGACCAACCGAAACATCTGTGACCATCGGCAAGTAATTCCCGTCCTAACAGAGCAAGCCAATTCTTTACAGTACGGGTAGCTGTAGGCAACTCCCCTTGAGGCGACACGTCTAATCCCAGCACACCGGGATGTAATCCTATAATATGGGTCCTGTTGCTCGAGCCTGGGACATACCCACAATGAACATTAGTATGTTCCTCTGGCAGGTTCCATGACATCTTTTGCATCACCGCTTGCCCCCGTAATTCAGTCTGTGGGCGATGATGAGGGATGACTGTAGGCGTATAAAATTGCCTATAGGTCCCTTAGCATAACTCGACACGGGGATTCAACGAATCAACGAACCATCGAGTGACGAGGCGACGTGGTTAACGAATTGCATGCGAGCAACGGAATGCATTCGCGTGCGGAACCAATCCAACGGTTTGGGAAGTCAACGAGTTGTCCAACCATAAAACGGATTCGAACTCAAACACCAAGGTGGATTTACTGCCAAATCAAGATCCAGACTGTCAAATCAAGGTCCGAATAAATCGAATACAGAACCAAAAAACAGGAAACGACGAAAATCAACACCCCAAGGGGGCTCGGCAAA
>BQKN01065888.1:706205-727978 GCA_022839385.1 Asparagus kiusianus | reverse complement strand
GCCGAGCCACCTCAGGGGGCCGAGCCACCTCAGGGTGGCTAGGCCCAGTGCCGAGCCACCCTGAGGTGGCCACCCAGATCTGTGCCAAATGCACAGATCTGGTTGCCTATAAATAGGCGGGGTGATTCATCATTTTGGAGGACTTTTTGGAAAGACTTTTGGAGAGCCGAAACTCTGCCGGATTGAGATCTTGTTCTTGAGTTCTTGAAGGCTTGAAGACTTAGACATTCAGATCTGTTTCTCGGCGAGCATCCGCATCATGAAAGGCAGGAGTTCGAGAGGACCGGATCTCAGATCTACGTTGCTATACTCCAGATCAAAGCTTGGTCTTTGATCCCGAGAATCGAGCGATTGTTTCCTTGGTGAAATAATCCCTCCGGCTATTATTTCCTTGGTGAAATAATACCCGTAATATTACGTAGATCTGTTCGGATCTAGATCGTGCGGTGGTCAACGGATCAACCATAGGCGCAGGCAAACAACCCACGAAAGCGAGTGACCGGATAACAGGAGCTCGCGATTTGTTCGACAAATAAGGAAAGTTGTAATTTTCATTTTTTGTTTGATTTTCATTGTAACCGGATCTTATAAAAAGACCGGATCTTTGTAACCCAAAAAGTTGTTATTTAGGAGTACAATGGAATCATCAATGAAGAAAGCTACCATTTTTCCCGCGAACAATGACAGGGAGGTATGAACAACCTATTGTATCCCTATATAACCACAACTCATCTTTGAGGGATACAGCGGTTGGATCTTCAACGGAATCACCAAATAGATTATCCGTCTTTCTCAAAGGTTGAGTGGAATTCGTATCCTCTGAAAGTGGTGCGTCGATAATTAGCTTATGCAAAGTACGATGATCCTCCTCTCACACCAATCAAGAGATTTCCTCAAGAATATCTGAAGAAAATTAAGGAGTTGGCGGGATGAATGTTGGGTCGTCAGCAGTGGCATAATGCTCACCCCTGCGGCCATCTATCTTGAAAGGGAGAATACAATTGTAGGGTATTCAACTAAAACAAATAACTTGTGTTTGTTAAACACGATTATGTTAAGACAATACAAGAGTTGAAATCATCTCACAAGTCTGTGAGATAGAGTCATCACCTTGTAATTGGCGAGACGATTTCAATGATATTGCGCACACATAGGATAACGTACATTATCACAATGATAATATGACAATATACCCCATTCTACAGGATGTGATACGACATAAAATCACCCCTGATTGCCTTAAGACGAGTTTTGACCAAGCAAAACACATCTGTGAATCATCAACCCTCACGAAGGAGGGTGTTAGCTCTTCCCAATTGCCTCACCAAGGAGAACAAAGCGGGGATACAATATGTAACGCAATGTATATTAATACGGAGTTCATGTGCGAAAGTGGCAGAAGCTCACTTGCAAAAGGTAAGGGCTCGTGCTCAGGTAACTCAATGGCTAAGCGACCCCTCGGGATACATGATCTCCTCGTCGACATAGCTAATCTGTAACGAAAGACAATAGTTAAATTAAACCAAGAATTCCTATACGCAAATCATAGATTAAAATGGAAATTGTGAAACTTAATTGAAATTCTATAAAAATAGAATTTTTCGATTAAGGGCCCAATTAAACCTATAAGACATCACCAATTCAAAATTGAAGCCTCAGATATCTCGGTTCATGGCTAAGGGGTTCGCTCATGATCACAAGTCTCAGAAGTTCAGTTCAACCCAGCATACAACCAAAAAATTGAATATACAAGAATGAATCGAGGACGTCGCCTCCTACCCATGAGTGAGTCCATAACTCACAAGTATATATGCAACTAAGCTCAATTCAGATTACACTCCAAACAAGCAACAGAGCAAAAGCTTCGGTCATGAATTCAGTTCATAAATTAAATTCATGCAAACTTAGGTTTCAGCCATATTTACATACAAGATTAATGAGCCAACTCCCAAACCAAATTCAAACAACCTAAGAGGTTTCGAACAGGTCAAGTATACTGATAATGAAAAATTAGCAACTCAGAGTTCAAACATACCCAGGTTGGATTTTTAGTTCATCCCCAAAGTCAAGAATTCAACTTAACCGAATTGAAGAATATAAGTATGAGCATGGATTTACCTGAGATTAAAAGGGAAACTAGGATTCCTATCACATTGAATTCTTATTACATTCAAGAGGGAACTACGCCATCAAAGAAGAACGCCTCAAAAGCTCAACCATAGCCCAAGATCAAGTGACGAGTTTTTCCCAAATTCAAAAATTAGGGTTTTAGGTTATTCACAAAAATCATGTATTAAGGACAAGCGAACCAAATTGAGGAGCTTAAGAGGGTACAAGTCTTACCTGAGCTCAGAATTTTGATCAAGAGAACGAACACCGTGGATGAAGAAGGAAATTTCAAGAAGAAAATCTCAAACTGGAGTTCTCCAAATCCAAACCCCAGCTTGTCTTGTTTGAAGATTTGATGGAGTAGAGGGATTTAAAGAAGGGGAGAATAAGAGATTTAAGAATTCTAATGGAGGGAGAAATTTGGTTGAAGGAGTTCTTAAATGACGGAGAAGAAAGAAGAATCTAAGAAGGGCGAGTTTTATAAGTCCCCGAACCGCCCCATGATTGCCCTAGGCACCGCCTGGTGTGGGTCACCTCTTGGTGACCCGCACTTATGCGGGTCACTACGAACTGACCCGCACACACGTGGGCCGCTTCGAGCTGACCCGCACACAAGGATGAACCGTAGTCATTTTTTCGTGATATTTTCACCCCTTTTCATCGACTTTTGATGTATTCGGGACCCGTATTCATACTCTAATGTGTATACAAGTCTAAACTGTTTTCTATGCTTGACAGGAAGTTTCTAGAGAATATTACTCAGAATATTCTTAAGGATAACCCGGCAACCTCCGATGTGCATACGAGGTTAAACTAATTCTCGAAACTCCCAGGAGTATAGGAGTATAAACTGGTCCTCCCCGCTCCAACACCTTAAGATCTTAAACTATGTAGACTCTAGCAGATGTACGAGTGTAAATTGTGTCAATGCCGATCAACGCGTTATAGAAAAAATCAACGCCGGTCAATGCGTTACAGAGAAAGTCAACATTGGTCAGTGCGTTAGTGAATTTTACCAAAATAAGGCTTAATTGTGTTCACATCATAACTAAGATCAACGTCGATCAACGCGTCAATAATTCTAATAAAATAAGGCTCGTGATGATTTTTTAGATGGAAAGAATTAATCCAGGGAGTTCACTCATATTCTGATGCAAACTCCCGATGAAGGTAATCAGTTCAAAGTCGATTCAACGACACGAGCTAATTCAGACATCAATGCACCAGTCCTAGTTCAAGATTTGAACAACGGTCAGACGATAAACGCAATACCAGAAAAGTTTTAGCTATTCAATAAAATATTAAATAGACTAAGAGCTGAAGAACTCTAAGAATTGAATATTAGGCGTATCATGTCCAAAGTATTTTAGGCTCCACTATAAAAGAATAAGACTGAAACACTTTGGAGGGAGTATCTGTAGGCGTTAAAAATACCTATGAGATCCCACAGGTGGTTCGAGACTAAGCTAAGATGATGAACATCATAATCCAAGTCAGAGGCGATTATCCGAATTAAAGAGAATCATCCTATGCAATATAGAAGCTAACAAGCGCATGAAGCAAGCCTGCAAAGCCTACAAGTCAGTTAAAACGACGAAACAAATATAAATTTTTAAAAAAAGTAGGATAAATACCAGAACACTTCGTACTGACCAACGCAGCTGCGGGTCACCAAGTGCTGACCCGCAGAACTACAGGTCACCAAGTGCTGACCCGCAGAGCTGCAGGTCAATATGAGCTGACCCGCACAGCTATGGGTCACCAAGTGCTGACCCGTAGAGCTGCGGGTCACCACCAGCTGACCCGCACCTTGGTACCCAAAATACGTATTTTGATAATTTTATCAGGATTTCTTCATTACAGAGCATCCCAACTGACTTGATATCATCCTTATACGTGGTTAGGCCGTTGTTAACTGAAGATAGGACCAAATCTCTTTTTCTTATCCACAAACATTGCTTCTGAAGCCCTATAAATATAAGCCTAGGGGTTCATTTCTCCAGATCTAAAATTTTATGGGGCGAAGTGCTGTTGGTTTGAAGAGTGATCCATGAATTTCAGAGAGGTTAGTAGATCTCGGCGAAGTTCTTCAGCATAAAGAGGGAGAGTTTGAGAAATTTGAGGCCCGTTTCAACATACCTTGAGATTTTAATCTCGAGAAGAGTCATAATCTCGCTTGGTCGAGATTATCACTTATGTTCTTGTTTCTTTTGTGAAGCAACGAACGTCTAGCCTTCTGATAAACAGGATCGGATTCGCAATGGTCCATGGATAAACCCTGGCACAGACAAAGATCCTATGCAAACAGAGGCTAATAAATAGTTTCTGTGTGTTGCTTGATAAAGTTATAATCTTTTTTTTCATTGTGTAAGAAGATCTTATAAAAAGATCAATATTTCTAATTTTTTAATTTGTAATCGATAAATAATTGTAACAGGTTCAATGACAATGAAAAAGGCAATTTTCGAACCAAAGAACAATGTGCACAAGACTTGATATGAATAGTAAACATCAACTTTAAAACCTCTTTAAAAATATAAAATAAATTCCAAAACATATAAAACTTTGGGAAATATTTATAAACATAAAAATGAACATGTTACAAAAAGAATTTTTTAAATTGCATGTTCTATTTGTGAAAACTCTTCATTTTGTAAAATAGTCCAAACATGAAGTTTCAACAACACATGATTTTGACACAATATTTTCAAACAAGTTTAAAACTTCTCTTAAGTGGATTAATAGACATTATAAAAGATGTAAAATAGTGTAATCAATTTTTTAATCCATAGATACATTATTTTACAAACTTACAAAAGTATGAAAACGAAAAACATGATTCCATTGATTTGAATATGTCAAAGCTTGATTTTAATGAAATCATTTCAAGAATGTATAAACATGAAACAAATATGTATATATATAACTATATCCATTTGTTTCATATTTATGTGACTAAACATGAAAGCAAATAAAACAAAAACGATGTGTGTGTGTGTATAATATTGAGCTTGAAATATTTGCACACAAGTATAAACTCCTAAAAACTAAAACACTATACCCAAGCTAATGAGAATCTCCCATAGCAAGTGCAAACGGTTCTCAACACTCTTTGTAAGATACTTGTTATTGAGAATCTCCCATATCTTCATCGCAGATGTTATGCCAATCACATCATATTTTAACTCTTGTTCTAAACAAGACCTAATTACCCCACAAGCGTTTCGATTCATCTTGTCCTATACCGCCTAATCATACTTTGGTGGCCTCTCATGGACCATGATGGTGTCCTCTAAGTTCTGAGCATTCAAAGTATCTTGCACATTGCTCATCCACAAACCAAAGTTGATTTTACTGTTATATTTCACAACACTGATCTTCGTATTCTGAAGTACAACCTAAACTGTACTCGTCATCACCTTACTGTTTTCACTAACTTCCTCTCTCATTGCAAACTAACTCCAATTGTAAAGAAAGATTCGTACTTGATAGAATTGAGAAATTACCCAACTGAACCCTAGATAGGATTCCTACTCGATCTCCTAACCACACGAGGAAAGTAAGATCTCCAATGGCAACTCCACAATGCTATCTCCACCGAAACCTAGATCTCCAAGACCCAAGCTTCAAACAATGAATATTCATCCACCCAATGCAAAACCCTAGATCTGAAAATCTGAGCTCTGATACCACTTGTCGCACGCCATGCGAAAGCGTGCTCGAAAACCAAATGAGTCGGCGAGCAACGAGAGAAGAACCAAAACCTAACACAAGTACAATCCACCAAAATAACGGCCAAAATCACACAAACACAGAGATATACATGGTTCGGTAATTGCCTACGTCCACGGGGAGAGGATGAGAAGATTTTACTATATGGAGGAGAATTACAACGGGTTACAACTCACACAAACTCTCAAATATAACCCTAACTAAAGATCTCAACTCCCTCACAATATCTCCCTCTCAAAGTGCTCAAAAGACTCAACAATCTCTCCTCTTTAAACCCTAGAAATCGTGTTTGTATTTATATCAAACACCAAACCAAAACCGAATAGGAAACCAAAACAGCCCAGGAAATCTGACATCGGTCGACCGATAACATGCACAAAAAACTGCTCACGGTTCTATCACTCAACTGATAGGATTATCAGTTGACTGAACGAGCTCATCAGTCGACTGATCGCCTATCAGTCGACTGCACAGAAACCTTTTCACAATTCCAGGGCTTTTCTTTAGTCGGCTGATCTTGGCATCAGTCGACTGATGACACTGTTAACCGAAAACCTGGTTTTTCAAACACATGCTTCATGGCTGCAACTAGCCTCTAGTGGTCGTTGACACTGCAACTAGCCAGTTGTGTTTTCCTTTCTTTCTTTCTTTCTTTTGCCTCTCCCTATGTGCTTGGATTGATAATAGAATGGTGGAAGAGGTAGTGGTGGCAGACTACTTTATAAGCAAATGCTTTGGATATTGACAATGTGTTACCCTGTCCTATTGCAGTGTTGCAATTATCTCGCATTTATAGTATACTTTTATCAATTCCCTGTTGATCCCACAATTGAAAAGTTTGAAGGGCAGCATGAGCATCTAGTGGATAGACTTGCTCTAGATAATGGCAATGGAGGGATAATTTCAAGTCATTGATTGGATGTATGAAACGTGTCATAAACGCATCTCACTAGGGAAAAGAGCCTTGATGCTAGGGATTGGATGATGATAGGTCTGTAACAGAAAACAGCATCGTTAATCAATTGTTGCTCGAAAAGTACCACAATATTCATCAGATTGAAGCTCAAAGAGGAATACGGAGATGGGAAGAAAAGTACAAGTTTAAAATTTTAGTGGGTAGACCTTTAGAAAAGTGATATTATAATTATATAGAATAAGTAAGGAGAAATCACACGAAGTGTTGAGGATTATTTTTGATGGAAGGTGTTGATTGTTTATTGGAAATTTGGTATATTGAGAAACATGAAATAGATTAGTTTCAAGCTGAGGGCCCTCCATCATCATATCTGTTGTGAATTACGGGGGCTACGTTAAACCCCTAAAAATCAAGAAAACGCAATAGAGAAAAATACACTAAAATTTACAAGGTTCGACAAACTTGTCTACGCCCTCGTGAGCCACACAATAAATTTCTTTATTAATCTAAAAAAAATTACAAAGCGTAGAGCAGATCTCAAACTAAGATCTCTCAATAAATACAAATCTTCACTGTAGCTACAGTGAAGATTCCCCTCTTAAATCCCTCTTCAAGATCACTCGGTGCTGGAGAAAAGAGGAGGAAAAAAAATCGTCATCGCCACTAGGAGTTGAGAAATCGCGAGAAGGAGAGAAGAAGCCCACAAATCTCGTGCTCTGGGTTCCCTTTTATAAGGGAACCTTAGCGACAGGTTGGCGACAGGCTGTCGCTCGTCTGCGTGTGCTCGAGCTTGCCTGCGCCTCAACCTCACCTGAAGCACACCCGTGCTCGACCTCGCCTAAAGCACGAGCGCTCAAGCTCGCCTAGATCTCTCCCGCTCGAGCTCGCCTGCAGCGCTCGACCTCTCCTGCATAGCCTCGACCTCGTCTGTGCCAACTCGTGCTCACCTGATCTGCGTCGTCGACCTCGTCTAAAGTCGCCTCGAGCTCGCCCTTGCCTGGACCACCTGCGTCGAGGTTTAGATCTACACCCAAAATCAACAATCTCCTACTTGGAGACCAAACCACCGTTAGCAGGCTATCTCAACAAGCACCTTCTCCTGCCTGGAGAATCATCTTTCTCATAGTGAGTGTGTGGCTCCGTCTTCATCTCTTATATGTGAAGGCCAACTGAAGTTGCGCACAACTCCAGTTTCTGAATGGTCACTGCTTTTGTTAACATATTTGCTAGATTCTTACTTCCTGGAATCTTCTTTAGTTTTAACACATCATCTTCCAACATGGATTTGATGAAGTGGTAATGAAGCCCAATATACTTTGTTCTAGAATAAAATGCAGAATTCTTGGCCAAGTGTATCATACTCTGACTATCACTGCACAAAATATTCTTTTCCTGTTTGAATCCCAACTCTGTAAACAAACCCTGAAGTCATATCATTTCTTTACTGGCTTCAGTCACTGCAACATACTCAACTTCTGTAATGGACAGAGTGACAATCTTTTGTATCTGTGACATGCAACTAACAGCTGTAGTTCCAACAATGAATACATAGCCGGTAGTGCTTCTTCAGTGATCAACTTCACCTCCAAAGTTTACATCTACATACCCTTGCACCTCCACCTCTCCCTTACCAAAGTACAAACACTTCTGTGTGGTGCCTCGTAGATACCTCAGAATCCACTTGACCGCTTTTCAATGAGCTTTTCCTAAATTCGACATGAACCGACTGACCACTCCCACTGCATGACCAATATCTGGTCTCGTATAGACCATTGCGTACATCAAACTTCCAGTGGCTGAGGCATAAGGAACTTTAGCCGTACTCTCTCTCTCTCCTCTTCTAACTGAGGAGACTGATCCTTCGATAGGCGAAAATGGCTGGCCAAGGATGTGCTAACTGGCTTGGCGTCGCCCATATTGAACCTTCACAAAACACGGTTGATGTACTCTATCTGAGATAACTACAAGAGACTTCTCTTCTTATCTCTCGTGATTTGCATTCTAATGATCTTCTTTGCTGGACCTAAGTCTTTTATATCAAACTCCTTTAATAACTTCTGCTTCAAACTCTTGATATCCTCCATATCTACACTTGTAACTAACATATCATCAACATACATCAGTAAGATGATATAACTAGACTGATATATTTTAAAGTAGCAACAGTGGTCGGTGTTGCACTTCTAGAAACCTTCCTTGTGCATGAAGCCGTCAAACTTTCTGTACCATTGTCTTGGGGCCTATTTTAAATCATACATGCACTTTTTTACTGTCCTTTTTGTTTTGATGATGATTTTATAAACAATTTACAACTAATATTAGTTTTAGTATTTTGTTGTTTAGTATACATAGGAAAATGAGCTAAATTGATATTGAAGCCTAGGCAAATCAAATCAACCAATCAAGTTCAAGCTTCAGAAGATGCATTCTTAGTATACTTAGTATATGTTTATATAATGTGTGTAAATTCTACAAGCTCAAATTTACACACACATTCATTTGTGAATTTTCTTAAATATAGGTGTTTTTATGCAAAATATATTTTAATATGCTTTGGACTACACAAACATTGTTAAAATCTTTTATTAAGTCCATAAAAATATTACACAAGTTTTCAGAACTTGATTTGAGCTAAATATCAAAATCAACATGTTTAAAACACATGTAATTTTAGTGCTTTTGAATTTTCTGAGATTTTACAAATGGTAAGAACAATTTGAAATTTTCCTTTTCCAACATGTTCATAGTCATGTTTATAAACTTTTCCCAAAGTTTTATATTTCTGGAATTTATTCGCTATTTTTAAAAGGACTTTAAAATTTATTTTTAAAAATCAATACAGGCTGAAAACCTGTTATTAGTCGACTTATGACATTTATTAGTTGACTGAAAAAATATCTTGTAATCTTAAAAAGTCTCTGTTTTAATTCTGGTCGACTGACCAGTCGACTGATGAGGTCATCAGTTGACTGACTATGCTTATCAGTCGACCGATGAGCTGCCAGTTGTCTATAACGATCAGATCATCAGTCGACTAATACAAGCCGTCAGTCAACTGATAAACCCCAACGGCTATATTTCCAGCCATTTGCAGTTTATTTTTTTAACTAGATTTTGTTAGGTTTTGAGCTTTGGTTTTCCATCCTATATATACCCCCTATTGTTTCACTTCTGATATGATCTAAGAAGGTCTTAACAAGAGTTTTAAAGGATTTTAAAGTTTGTTTCTTCTTAAGTTTGAGTTTGGTGTTTGTTTACAAAAGAGGAAACTGGCATTTTCAATTGAGGAATTCATCCTCAATCTTCTTCATCCTCTTTCATGTTTATAGAGAAGTTCTTCTAACTCTTTTATCTAGCATTTTATTCTTGATTTTCATAAATATATCATTGCTAGTTTATTATTTGAGTTAGATTCTATTTGAACTCATTTTATCACTCACCCCCTTGTTTGAGCTTTTAACATTTCATTCATTATATATTGGGTTGTGGGATTGTGATATTATGAAAGTGAGCTTATATCGTGTTCTCACCCATTATAGAGAACAAATCATTTGTATTTGAGTATTATTATGAGTTACACATTGTATTATACTTGTACACCAAGAGGAGTGGTTGGTGAGAGACGGGGTCGATTCCAAGAGGAATGGTATCGGTTGTAAAGCCTAGAGAGAGGTTATAAATCCGAGCACTTGAGGAAGAGGACATAGGCTAGGCCAACACTTAGAGGGTGTAGAGTGTATTTACATCGTGTGTGTTATAAACATTTGTCGGTAAGCATTAAAAACTGATTGTGAACATTTAGATGAACGTCAAAAACCCGTTGTGTTAGTGGATTCTCCCCGGGAGTGGGGAGCGGAGACGTAGGTCGGAAGGACCGAACTCCGTGATCATATTGCTTGTTTGAGTTTGTATTTTTATCCACTTTTGTTTCATATTTATCCCCTTGTTTATATATCCTTGCTTTATCTCAATTGAATACCTATCTTGCTAGGATATTTTTGTTAGTAAGTTTTTATTGGTATTAATATCAAATTAGATTAGCTTTGACCCTATTCACCCCCCTCCTCTAGGGCGCTTTCAATTGGTATCAGATCTTGGTGCTCTTGATTAGAGGCTTACTCGCCTAGAGTGAAAGTTCTTTGTTCTTATATTCTTTTGCTAATCTTGTTTTATTTTTTTATCGGTATCTTGCTTGCATATATATCATGGACATGCATATATATCATGGACATGCACGGTGCACCTAGTCTTGGTTATGCTATTAACATTACTTCTAAAATTAGTAATTTCCCCTATGAACAATGGTGTGCTAGATTTAACCTTTTTACTAGATCTATAAATATCGATATATGAAAAATTATTGAATGCGCTTATATTGTACCCACTACGGAGAAATCCAAGTGGAGTCATAATGATATTAGATTGTTTGCTATGAACAAGTCTTTGTTAGAATTTGTTATCAATGCCTTTCACTTATCTTTTGTTAACAAACTTAATTTTTTTGATAGTGCTTATACGTTGTGAAAATTTATAGAAACACATCAATGAGACTTGGAGGTAATCCGACAAGATTTGGAGGATTCCGCTTCAAGTTCAAAAGGAGCCACATCTTCATGCATACGACCACTAGGCGATAAAAAGCTTCAACATAATTTTAAAAGTTTAAAAAGCTTCAACATGAATATGAAAAATTGTTGCATGAACATAAAAAGCTTCAACATAATTTTAAAAGTTTAAAAAGCAAGCATGTTGATTTGAAATCCACTCATGAAGCTCTAGTTACTAAGTTTGATATCATTGCTAATAAAAATGTTAATATTAAAGAAAGCAATGGAAAATTAAAATTAGAAAATGCTGGTTTGCTTCATGAAAAACGTGACGCCATATTAGAAGTTGAGAACATTAGAAAAAAATTTAATTCTTTAAAAATGATCATGTATGTTTCACTTCTAATAACAATGCATATATAAAAAATGATGAGTTGAATCATGTTAAAAATAGAATATCTACTTTAGATTCAACTTTAAAAACATGCATTGTAAATAATAAAAAACTTATGGACTTGTGTGCAAAGTCCCATAAAAATTCTTCTAAGAAACCTATCCACTATGCACACATGTATAACAAAATTTACAAATGCTCTATTTGTGGCCAAAAAGACCATATTTCCAAATTTTGTTATAATACACAAAAACCTACCAAGCCTAATCATGTTTGTGCATTTTATCAAGCTTCTTCATCTCATACACATGTACATGCATATATTTCACATCATAAACATGCTCATGTGTACAAATGTGATTTTTGTGATTGTTTTGGTTATTTGGCCAAGTATTATTTTGATTTAAAAAGAAATTCACTTTTGCTAAATGTTTCTAAAGAACCACGTGTGTTTAAGTGTAATGTTTGTGGTAGATTTGGACATCTTACAAAATTTTGTTATGATTTTCAAAAAACTTCTAAGTTGCAAAATGCTCCAAATAGGCCATTGTTAAAAATGTTTCGCATTTGCAAAAAACTTTAAATAATTAACCTTTGTTTGTAAATGTTTCACATGCACATCCACATGGTCAACATAAACAAATGCGTCCTCTTCATTGCACTTATTATAATCGAATTCATTTGCATAATTATTGCTATAACCGGACCTATGTACAAAATATGCCAAAAAGGGATCACAACCCTAGGGATTTAAGCTTTAATGATAAGGGTCATGTCCCTAGACTCTTAGGTACCAAGGGTAATTGGGTACCAAAACTTGTTTGATCTTTAAGAATAATTTTTTAATTTTTAGTTTTTTCATTTTCTTAAAGATGATTTTTATTTAAGATTTTATAAACAAATTGCAAACAATTTTTAAAATCTTTAAAAGAAAGTATTTGTTTTACATTGTAAATAAATTAAAAATGATTTTATTTGTTTTTTCAAATCCATAGCTCATGATTCTCATATGTTTTGTATTCTCGGTTTGAACTATGTAGTTTTTAATTTATTTTTTTGTGTAAGAAATGTGTTTGTGCCTATGAGTTCATTATAAAACACTTGTATGATGATATTTATGTGTTTGCGCTTACAGATCATCTATTTGTGCTTTATAATGAATTCCTTATGTGAATTGATCAAATTTCACAATGAAGATTCTCTTTATTGATCAATCATAAGTTATTTTTTTATATGAGAGGTTTGTATTTGAGCGACCCCCGATTTTATTAGTTAATTCTTGCCAAATCTTGTTTACCGGGTGTTAAAAAGTTTATATGCGTTGATACAAGCTTCAAGAGCTTGATATGGTTACCTCTCTTATTTTCTTGACAAATTGATATTGGTTTGTTTTTATGTAATTATGGTTTAAATCACGATTCATTATTTCTTTTGATCATGATTTGTAACTACTTATATGATTTTTATTTGATCGATTTATGATTTTATTTGTTTGATTTGATTTTTATTTGGATTTTCATGTTTGTCATGATCTTCATGATTCTCATGATTTGTTCCCATTTGAAAATATTTTTTTCTCATGTTTTTATTCTTTTGGTTTTATAAATCAATAAATTATTTTTATGTTTGAGATCTCTATAACACCTTTATTAATGATATATTCATATGTGTTCCCTTGGTCTCTTTGCATGCGAGTTATGGTTAGCATGATTTTATATTTATGCTTGCTCACATGTGTGTACCTTGGTTTTGTGTTGTTTCTAATGGGTTTGTGCTCAAGGGATATTTGTAAACACTTTGGTGATGATATTTATATGTTTTAGCTCATGGATCATCTCATTGTGTTTTATAATATATTCCTTTATGTGTTTTTGTGTCTTGTGTTTGCTCACATTAGCTATCATGTATACATATTCTTGTGTGGCAAATGTATAGACATATGTTGTTGCTTACCATAGTTATCATTGCATACATTTTATATGGCATTTTGATAAGGGGAGATTTCTTCCCTATATTCGTTTTATATTCATCGTGCTTATAGGTAGGGGGAGCGTTCGCTCTCTCTCATCCTTGACAATATCCCATTTTTTATGTTGCCAAAGGAGGAGAAAATTGTGAGTATATAGTATTTATTTTGTATTTATTTTGAGCTTTATGGATTTTATATATATTGGTAAATTGTTTATCATCATAAAAAAGGGGAGATTGTTGGCCTTCTTGTTTTGATGATGATTTTACAAACAATTAATAACTAATATTGGTTTTAGTATTTTGTTTTGTGTTGTTTAGTATACATAGGAAAATAAGCTACATTGATATTGAAGCCTAGGCAAATCAAGTCAACCAACCAAGTTCAAGCTCCATAAGGTTCTTTCTTGGTATACTTAGTGTAGGTTTATATAATGTGTGCAAATTCTACAAGCTCAAATTAACACACACATTCATTTGTGAATTTTCTCAAATACAGATGTTTTTATGAAAAATATATTTTAATATGCTTTGGACTACATAAACATTGTTAACATCTTTTATTAAGTCCATAAAAACATTACACAAGTTATTAGAACTTGATTTGAGCTAAATGTCAAAATCAACATGTTTAAAACACATGTATTGTGCTTTTAAATTTTTCTGAGATTTTACAAATGGTAAGAGCAAATTGAAAAAATCCTTTTCCAACATGTTCATAATCATGTTTATAAACTTTTCCCAAAGTTTTATATTTTTTAGAACTTATTTGCTATTTTGAAAAGGACTTTAAAATTTATTTTTAAAAATCAATACAGGCTGAAAACCTATTATCAGTTGACTGATGATATTTATCAGTCGACTGAAGAAATTTCCTACAATCTTAAAAAGTCTCTGCTTTAATTCTGGTCGACTGACCAGTCAACTGATGAGGTCATCAGTTGACTGATCATGCTTATTAGTCGACCGATGACCTGCTAGTTGCCTATAACGATCAGCTCATCAGTCGACTGATACAAGCCGTCAGTCGACTGATAAGCCCCAACGGCTATATTTCCAGCTTTTTGTAGTTTTATTTTTTTGCTGCATTTTCTTAAGTTTTGAGCTTTGGTTTTTTATCCTATATATACCCCCTATTGTTTCACTTCTGATATGATCTAAGAGGGTTTTAACAAGAGTTTTAAAGGGTTTTAAAGTTTGTTTCTTCTCAAGTTTGAGTTTTGTGTTTGTTTACAAAAGAGGAAGCTTGCATTTTCAATTGAGGAATTCATCCTCAATCTTCTTCATCCTCTTTCGTGTTTATAGAGAAGTTCTTCTAACTCTTTTATCTAGCATTTTATTCTTGATTTTCATATTTATATCATTGCTAGTTTATTATTTGAGTTAGATTCTATTTGACCTCATTTTATCACATACACCCTTGTTTGAGCTTTTAGCATTTCATACATTATATATTGGGTTGTGGGGTTTTGATATTGTGAGAGTGAGCTTATATTATATTCTCACACATTATAGAGAACAAATCATTTGTATTTGAGCATTATTATGAGTTACACATTGTATTACACTTGTACACCGAGAGAAGTGGTTGGTAAGAGACGGGGTTGATTCTAAGAGGAGTGGCGTCGGTTGTAAAGACTAGAGAGGTTATAAATCCGAGCACTTGAGGAAGAGGACACGGGCTAGACCAACACTTAGAGGGTGTAGAGTGTATTTACATTGTGTGTGTTGTAAATGTTTGTTGGTAAGCTTTAAAAACCGATTGTGAACGTTTCGGGTGAACGTCGAAAACTCGTTGTGTTAGTGGATTTTTCCCGGAGTGGGGAGCAGAGACGTAGGTCGGAAGGACTGAACTCTATGATCATATTGCTTGTTTGAGTTTGCATTTTTGTTCACTTTTGTTTCATATTTATCCCCTTATTTTTATATCCTTGATTTATCTCAATTGAATACCTATCTTGCTAGGATATTTTTGTTAGTAAGCTTTTATTGGTATTAATATCGAATTAGATTAATTTTTACCCTATTCACTCCCCTCTATGGGTGCTTTCATTTTTGAGTCTACACACCAGGTTCTTCTTTTTTTCTTCTAGAAAACCTTCTGACCGGTGCATGTATATCTCCTTTTCTAGATCTCCATGAAGAAACACTGTCTTCATGTCTAACTACTCGAGATAAAGATCTTCAATAGTTACAATACTCATCACTGTCATGATAGTGTTGAGCTTCATCACGGGAGAAAAAATATCGGTGTAGTTAATTTTTTCCTTCTTCTAACTCCATGATCATATTGCTTGTTTGAGTTTGCATTTTGTTCACTTTTGTTTCATATTTATCCTCTTTTACCTGGTACACCCATTTATTATGGAGTGCCTTCTAACCCGTGGGCAACTCAGCTAGTTTTCACATCTGGTTTGAGATAAGAGACTTCATCTCTTCTTTCATGGCAAGCTCCCACGTGCTTGCATCTCCACTCTGACAAGTTTCATCATAGCTTTCAGGCTCCCCTCCATCTGTCAACAACAAATAGTTCATATATCTCCTATTGGGCATAAGAGGACGCGAAGATCTTCTCAATATCGGAGCTACTGTGTCGGACTCCTGCACACCATTCTGTCCAATAGGCTCTTCTGGCTGAGGACATGCTTCATTTAGTTCTTTTGAGAGGTTACCTGGGACATCATCTGCATCTACAAATGTTAACTCGCTCTCCTCTGAGTCAAAGGTATCTGTCTTGTGCATGTCCTTGCACATCACCTTCTCGTTGAATATCACATCTCTGCTACGGATCACTTTCTTATTTTCATTGTCCCAAATGCGGTAGCCAAACTCATCTTCACCATAACCGATGAAAGTGTATTTCTTAGACTTGGGAACAAGCTTATTCTTTCCTTGATCGCTGATGTGCACATAGGCTACACATCCAAAAACTCTCAGATGAGATAGTTTTACCTCATTTTCGCATCATACCTCCTCTGGTATTTTATGCTCCAATGAAACTGATGGACCTTGGTTTATCAAGTAAGCTTCTGTGTTGACTGCTTCTGCCCAGAGCTGCTTTGGTAGACCTGACTATATAGGGATACTTTGGGCTCTCTCTGTCAATGTTAGGTTTATCTGCTCAGCTACACCATTATGCTGAGGCATGCCGGGCATGGTTCTCTCTATTCTGATCCCATGGTTTTAACAGAACTTCTTAAATCTGGTGTATTCATACTCACTACCATTGTTGGCCTTGAGCTTCTTTATTCTCAGACTTGTCTCATTTTCGACCATACCTTTCCATCTCATGAAAGCTTCAAACACTTCTGACTTGTGCTTCAGAAAGTAGACCCACACTTTCTGAGAGTGATCATCGATAAAAGTCACCAAGTAGTGTTTCCCACCAATGGATGCAGTGGCGGTTGGTCCCCAAACATCCGAGTGAACAAGCTCTAGCTTCTCCTTCTTTAGGGTTCTGCTATTTGTCTGAAAGCTAACTCTCTTCTGCTTACCAAGTATGTAATCTTCACACATGTATATCTCCACTGATTTTAGACCTGGGAGTTTTTCTTTTGTTTGAATGATCTTCATCCCCTTCTCACTCATATGACCGAGTCTCTAGTGCCATAAATTTGAAGTCTCATTACATGCTGTAATAGAGATCAAACAGTGTGCACCTGCTGTCATATATAGGGTACCAGTCTTCTTACCTCAGGTAATCGTTATTGCGTCTTTTGAGATCTTCCAATCATCTCCATAGAAGGTCGCAGTGTAGCCTTCTCCAGCCAACTGGCCTACTGAGATTAAGTTCTTTTTCAGGTTAGGAATATGTCTGACATCCTCCAGCTCCTATACTGACCTGTTCAACTTAATTTTCACTACACCTTTGCCCACAATAGTACATGGTTGATCATCACCAAGATATATATATATCCAAGATTATCGGGGACATACTTCTCGAAGAATTGTTTCTGAGAAGTAGCATTGAACGATGCTCCTAAATCTAACACCCAAGATTCTTCTTTGCTCTCTAAAGAGCGTATCAATGCATCGTCTCCTCATGAGGTGGAAGTAACATTCACCTCTGCCTTTGCCTCCTTCTCCTTCTGTGCACTTTTGCACTGATTCTTGTAATGCCCTGCCTTCCCACAATTCCAACACTCGATGGTCTTCGAGTTGTTACTTGGATTCCTGGACTTGGACATCCTGTCCTTTGATCTACCTCTGTAGTTTGATTTGCCTCGTACGTTTCCTCTGGTTGAATTTCTACCTCTTGACTCTGTATGTAATATTAAAGAGGTTGTAGCTTCACCCGACTCTCTCCGTCGGATCTCCTGAGGACCAGATCACGAATGTCATCAAACTTTAACTTGTTGCTTCCCGACGAGCTACTCACAGCCATGACTGTAGCGTTCCAACTTTCTAGTAGGGAAGACAGAAGTATTAACGCTCAGACTTCTTTATCAAACTCAATTTCAATTGAAATCAATTTTGTTGTGACCGTATTGAGTTTATTTAGGTATTATACTAATGATGCGCCTTCCGCCATTTTCAGATTGAATAACTGCTTTATCAAATGAACTTTATTTACAGCTGATGGCTTCTCATACATATTTAAGAGTGCTGTCATAAGACCCGTCGTGGTCTTCTCCTTCACTATGTTGAACACAACATTACGAGTTAGTGTCAGTCTGATAACTCCGAGGGCTTATCTATCTAGATGGTTCCATTCATCTTCCTTCATAGACTCCAACTTCTTCCCTGAAAGGGGTTGATACAGATTCTTTTGGTACAGATAATCCTCTATCTGCATCTTCCAAAATCCAAAATCTGTTCCATTGCTCCTACTTGAATCTGACTTCCTTTAGATCATTTCAGGATTTGATACTAGTTATTGTGAATTACGGGGGCTACCTAAACCCCTAAAAATCAAGAAAACACAATAGAGAAAAGTACACCAAGATTTACGAGGTTCAGCAAACTTGTCTACATCCTCATGAGCCACACAGTAAATTTCTTTATTAATCTAAAGAAAAAATTACAAAGTTTAGAGCAGATCTCAAACTGAGATCTCTCAATAAATGCAAATCTTCACTGTAGCTACAGTGAAGATCCCCCTCTTAAATCCCCCCTTCAAGATCACTGTTGATGTCTAATATCACACAGTTAGTTGAAGTCACAGAGTTGATGGATCGTCGAGAGGTTAAACTGTCGAGAGGGGGTCGCTTTCCTTCTTCGACTTCATGCCTGGTTCTCAGAGCTCGGGGTGAACGGATCACCTGCACACACAAGAATCATAGGAGTACGTGGCTTGTTTCCCCCGTAGTATCTCTGACGATCAAGTCAGCTGGTGGACTTATGTGAGGAGGAGGAAGAATGGTGTGCTCTTCTAATATGTGTCTAGAGAGTTTTTAGGTAGTAAGAAGAATCCAACCTTTTTTCATGACGAATAGCGTATGTATTTATAGAGGACACCAAGGGCTGAATCAGCATCTAATGAGAATGCGGTCTTTGATGAGGGTGAGGGTTGAGCTGGAGGCTGAGTCACCCTCTGCCCGATACATGTCGATTGGTGAGTGATGGGAGGTTACTTCAGTGACATGGGGAATCAGCAGCCGTCGAAGAATGTCGGCGAGTGACGTGGGGTCACTTCTGTGGTATGGCGATTCTGCAGCCGTCGAGATATGTTAGCAAGTGACGTAGGGTCACTTCTGTGGTATGGGGACTCTACAGCCATCGAGGCTTTTTGGTGGGCAATGTTGAGTCGCTTCTGTAGTATGGAGACTCTACAACCGTTGAGGCTTGTCGACGAGTGACGTAGGATCACTTTTGTGGTATGGGGACTCTACAGCCACCGAGGCTTGTCGGCGGGTACCGTGGAGTCGTAATGATGATCATAAATGGTAAAAAAAAGATGAGAAATAATATTCTGAGTCACCATGGGGGGGAAGTGTCGGCTGATTGCTAAGTAGCAATCTCTTGCTCGACTGAATCCGCCTTTCGAGTCGTATTCGTGGAATAAAGCCAGCTCGACTGAGTCTCGGCCTCAGGATAGTATATTTGTAAGAAACAGGGAACACCCTATAACAATCACTGAGTGCTGGAGAAAAGAGAAAAAAATGCCGCCGCTGCCAGGAGTTGAGAAATCACGAGAAGGAGAGAAAAGGCCCACAGATCTCGTGCTCTAGGTTCCCTTTTATAAGAGACCCCTAGCGACAGGTTGTCGCTCAGCTGCCTACGCTCGAGCTCGCTTACGCCTCGACCTCGCCTGAAGCACGCTCGCATCCAACCTCTCCAGAAGCACGAGCGCTCAAGCTCACCTGGATCTCGTCCGCTCGAGCTTGCCTGGATCTCGCCCTCTCGAGCTCGCCTGCAACGCTTGACCTCGCCTGCATAGTCTCTACCTCGTCTGTGCCAACTCGATCTCGCCTGATCTGTGTCATCGACCTCATCTAAAGTCACCTTGAGCTCGCCCTCACCTAGACCGCCTGCGTCGAGGTTTGGATTTACACCCGAAACCAACAATATCATATCAGAGATGACCTGGGTTTCAAATCCGAGGGTCTTTTGGTTGCTGCTCACTAGTTGGACAGTTATTTGACATATAAAGAAGTTTGATTTATCCTGGGCAAATACGAAATTCCATAAAATGTTGGCCTAAATTTGATTTTAATGACATATAAGTTTGATCAGATGCTTGACTGAAACAAATTGCAAATTTGTACATTTTTCATTGAAGGATAGCTTCCGTTTTGTTCCTAGTAACATGCAGACGATGAAGGGGAAGCTGTTTAAGCTTCAACATTTCTGAGGGTACAAATTTGCTTATGGCTCATGGCCGATTCTTGACTCACAGCTTTTTTGCCTAATGCACATGCAAACTTCTCCGTGATGATATTGCAATTAGTTGTTTTGTAAAAAGAAATTTTCAGGAAATGATTGGAAAATAGACCTATATTTCTTTGCCTAATGCAGAGGCAAACTACCTAATTCGATTGCTTCTATTAACAGCACCCCAGATCGATATGAATTAGGGTTGGAGTCTTATCTCACATCATCATCATATTTGTTTGTAGGAGAAATTTTTGAAAGAGGCTTTTTTTGATAAGTATTTAGCAAAAACGACCGATTTGCTAAATATTTAGAAAAAACGACCTCGTTTTGGCTAGCTCACCAAGGCTGGCTAAAAAGAGATCGATTTTGCAAAATATGGATTTCAAAACACACATGACTACTAGTCTCGTGTGTTTAGAGCTAATCGCAGCCTAAACAAGACACAACAAACTTACACGACTAGTAGTCCCGTGGGTTTTCTGTTTACTAGTATATAAACCAACTAGTCCCATGAACTGTGTCATCCCTCTATTCTTGCATTGTTCACCAATTCCTAACCAAAACAAACCAATGAAAGTTACAATCTTTATCCCACAAAATCAAAAGGGAAATAGAACAGTCAAGAGACGAACCATGCAAAACAATGAGGGGAATCAAACACGAAACTGAACAACTGACTTAGCACCATTTATTAAGATCTAGGAAAAGTGATTAAACGAACTAATATACAGAGTAAATGCAAACTCACACTAAAATTGCAGCAAAAAATAACTTTGAATATCATACAATATAAACTAACAACTAATAGTAATAAATCATGCAAAAACTACAGCAAATAAGGAATGCGTTCATGATAAACCTGAGCCATGAAACGTTGAGCACAGTCAACACATCCTAATTGAGTACTCAATGTTTGAGTCGAATTCCTATTAGCTAGATCTTGCGAAAGGGTAACAAAATAAAAGGATTACTTCAGTATAAGATTAAGGATGTAACAATTCTAATTAACCACAATATAATCAATCTGATTAAATAGGAATAAGGGCTTAGATCAGAGTTTCGTAGTTCTATGTTGTTGTGGAATTCAGCAGGGATCAGATCTATGAATGAGGTTGTAATGTTGAGAAAACTGGGCACTGTTCTTGTGACGCCCCTGGGTTCACACAAGGCTGCAGTCCAAGGTAAAACCAGGAATGTCAAACCTGCCATGCACCACACCATGCGATAACATGTTTCACCATCACAATTACTATCCCTCTAGTAGAGTCAACAACAGGTGTAGGTACAAAAA
>BQKN01065888.1:675798-702023 GCA_022839385.1 Asparagus kiusianus | reverse complement strand
TCATTTGTATGGTGTCCTTAGGTGAGAAAGTTGTATTCTCAATGCTATGTTCTACAACAAGTTTTTTTAAATTAAAAATTGATGTGTCTGAAAGACTGAAAGTTCCTCAGGATGCTTTATCATTGATATATAAATCTGTGAGGCACCTAAATCTGAGTTTTTCAATAGAGAATGAAGGTGATATAATGTGTATGTTGGACCATAATTAAAATATTGGTTGTATGTAGATTCATATGCAAGCTATTGTTGATGTAGAGGATTCTACTTCTTAAAAAATAGAAAGTTCTAACTGAAATGTAAGTAATTATTAGCCAGTTATTAAAATTAGGGTTTGCGTGATATAAGTTTTGTGATTTCAAATTTCATACTACAGACCCATCTTAAATGCTAACTTTAATAGTTACATGTTAACTATCCCTGTCGTCTGTGAACTATCACAGCTATCTCTTAACTTTTACTGAACTTATTAACTTTTCCAATCATCTGTTAACTATCCCAGCTATCTGTTAATTCTCATGTGAACCTATTAACTATTCCCGTCGTCTATTAACTGTCATCGCTACCTGTTAACTTTCACACGAACCTTAAATTTTCAAGATCACAAGTTAGTTTTATAGTTTACTTTAAAATCTGACCAGTTTCTTAATTTGTGCAGCAGTGATACTTCTTTGCATTCAGAATATAATGATATTGCTCCAGGAACTACTTCTAATTCAGAGAGGATCTCAAATGATTGTCAGTCTGATGAGAATGTAATGAGATGAGATGACATTCTCAATAACACTTTCATCATTCCTCGATAGTGGTGACACACAACATTAATTAAAAAGGGTCAACAATTTGAAAGTGTAAATGAATTAAGATTAGCTTTGCAAAACGATTCTATGGCGAAAAATTTTAATTATTAATTTGCAAAGATTGAATCCAAACTGATTATTGTGGATTGCTATGTAGAACTATACTTTTGGTAGAGCAATATAGGTTGTTAAGACTTTTGTAGCTCATTGTGGAAGAATTTTGTGAGCTTGAAGAATGTAAGACCAATAAAATTGCTTATTCAAACTATATCAGCTGTAAGAATGTAATACTAATCAATATAAAGTACATATTTACTGTATGTTGGCCATTTATATTTCCTGTTAACTATCTAAGTTAGCAATTAACTTTCATTTGAACCTGTTAACTTAGGCTTTCCTATTAACTTTCACTGAAAGTTGTTTACTCTAGATATTACTTGTTAAGTATATATGGTATCAACAATAAACGTATCAAATTAATAGCAACAAGAATCTAATTGATGATTAGTGTGGATTGTTATGCATAACTATACTTTTGGTAGAGCAATATAGGTTGTGAAGACTTTTGTAGCTCATTGTGGAAGAATTTTGTAAGCTTTAAGAATGTAAGACCAATCAAATTGTGTATTCAAGCAGCTGTAAGAATGTAAAACTAATCAATATAAAGTACATGTTTACTATATGTTGGCTATTTCTGTTTCCTGTTAGCTATCCCAAGTATCTTTTAAGTTTCACTTAAACATGTTAACTTTTGGCTTTTCCTGTTAACTTTCATCGAAAATTGTTAACTCTAGATATTACTTGTTAAGTACATAGGGTATCAACAACTAACATACCAAATTGTATCAAAAAGATTCTAACTAGTAATTAGTATGGATTGCAATAGATAACTATACTTTTGGTAGAGCAATATACGTTGTCAAGACTTTTGTAGTTCATTGTGGATGAATTTCATAAGCTTTAAGAAGGCAAAATGACCAAATTAGTATATTTTATTTATCTATAGTGATAGGTTGGTATATAATTTTTTTTCGATACCACATAGGTATATTATCTGAACTCCGATGATAAATAGGCCTTAAGTTTGGCTGAATCTAATTTTTTAGCCATTTTTCTCACGTGACGGCTCACGTGACTCCAACGTGGCCGCCAGCATGACTGGAGTTAGCAGGAGTTTTGTAGATGTTTTGTGGAAATTTTGTAGTAAAAAGAAAAATTAAAAGAAATGTATTTGATTTGTATTCTCTCAATCTCAATTATAATTTGGATTTCCAATTACAAAAGAGAGGAGAATGATCTGGATTCTCCCCTTTGTTTAATTCTTGGTTCTTCACGGTAGCGATGGAGTGCGTCCTTTGAATGCTCGCGTCGAATTTGCTCTCTGTTGATGATCCGCACATCTTGTCTTGCTGGAACAACTAACTTGCATGGCAAGTTTAATCAAGAACTCTTGACGAGTTACGTAACTCAGAGCGAGTTGAAAACTCTGTGAAAAGAGTTGTTGAAACCGAATAATCGGTTAATAAACCAAGTATCTTGATCCTTTGCTGCTGGTGGATACTCCAAAATCTTCTTGTTGCTAAGAACTTCTCTCTGGCCGATCTCCTGGCTGATCTGATCTAACAAAAAAATCCAACTAACCAACCCCTTTACTCGGTTGAGCAATGCGGTTATTTATAGGGGGATAAGGGGTGTAACTGACCCATAAATCCGCTCCTAAGTGGGTAAAAAATCTCTCAAAACATGGGATAAACGGTTTTGAGGCCGTTCAGCTTGTGTTTGAACAAGTCAAACACCTAAATTAGTGTTACAGGCTTTAACTCTGCTTCTTAGACTTGAGACGCAGAGTTGGGTGCTTGCTAAGAATTGAAAACGCAAGGGTCGCTTGCGTTTTGGGTCTTAACTCTGTGCCTCAGACTTAGGACACAGAGTTGGGTATCTGCAAATGATTGAAACGTATAGGCTGTTTTACATTTCGTTTGATTGAAGGTGGAAAACACACGGGTTGCCTGCGTTTCAAAAACTGACACGCACAGGTAAACTCTACGTTTAGAAGGGGCTAGTGATCTATAACCTCTTCTGTAAAACATTGTAAAAGATCATTGTTCAGTGATCTTTGCCTTGGCTGTTTTGGGGTGTGAAAGTCGTCAGATTGTAACTCTCATAGTTGATGGTAAATGTCACTGAATAGAGTTTTCGTCAGTCATCGGGAGGGTCGTTGAATCGTAACTCCTCTCGATTTATGTAAAAAGTCCTTCTATTTGCAGCCTTTATTTGTTGACAGGAAAGTCGTTGGATTGTAACTTTCTTTGTCAATATGTTGATGGAAGCTTGATAATGATTAGCTAGCTATTGTGATTTTTAGACAGCCTACAGAACCCCCTCCAAAGTTTTTGAAAGTTCGCGGTTGACTGGGATGAATTTTCGGAATACTTTGGATCCCGAGATATTATTGCTTGATCATTCACTCTGTCTGATTTGAAGAAATCGCGAACCTGGTTATTGGAACATAGTGATTCAACTTCCTTAAACCAAATAAGGTAACTTTTGTGTCTTGATGACAATAAACTTAGTCAAACAAGCCAAAGCCCGTTGTTATTGAGCCAAACAAGAATGAAGATGATAACGAACTTATCTGGATCCTTAAGATACTCCACTCAATCTGTGATGAGGTGTATTCTTTGGATTTCGTATGGGTCCTTGGGATACTCCACTCGATCTACGATGAGGTGTATTCTTCGGATTTCGTATGGGTCCTTGAGATACTCCACTCGATCTGCGATGAGGTGTATTCTTCGAACTTTGTATGGATCTTTAAGATACTTCACTCAATCTGCGATGGGGTGTATTCTTCGGATTTTGTCTGGATCCTTCAGATACTCCAATCGATCTGCGATGAGGTGTATTCTTTAGATTTTGTCTGGATTCTTCAGATACTCCACTCGATCTACGATGAGGCATATTCAGTTGTCCAGAAACTTCTTGCAAACATTGATGAACACTCGACATGTACCTTTTAGCTTCATTAATTTTAGTGAGAATGTTAAGCCATTTAAGAGAATGAGTTGTGTGCAGCTTTTGGCTTCATCAATCTTGGCGGGAATGTTAAGCCATTTAGGAGAATGAGTTGTGTGCAGCTTTTGGCTTCATTAATCTTAGTGGGTATGTTAAGCCATTTAGGGGAATGAGTTGTATGACGGATCGAGCTCGACGATTTTAGTATCGTTGACTATAACCTATCTGTACTCATCCAAGAGGCTGCATGGCTGCTTGTCATACGCCAGTTTCTTCTCAGCTTTGGCCACTTTGATGACTAACATTAGCCTCTTTTTATTTATTTGAAGCTATATCATAGCCTTATTTGTTGAAAAGTTCATTTTGAGGCGTTAAAACGCAAAGGTGGACTTTTGTGCTTGATAATTGAAACGCAGAGACAAACTTTGTGTTCAGAAGTTTAACCAACACCAACACAGAGATCACATTTGGTGGGATTCTTGCCTAGAATCTCATCCTAATTTGATAGCTCATAGCTATCTTATAAACAAACTGCTGGGGTCAAATCAAGAGTCATTTGACTCTTGCTTCTGTTCCTCTCCGAAAGACTAAACGAAAAAAAATTTCGTTTTAAAAATCTGACTCGCCTGTTCATCTTCTCCGACCGTCACCTTTAATGGGTCCTAGGAAGAAGACTATTTCTCATTCCAAATCCGCCGTCACCGCTGCTCAGAGTTCGCTGTCGGCTTCGGTCGCCGGTGGAGCTGCAGTCCTGACCGATGCGCCACCGCTGCCAGTTCTTCTCGTCGGTGATGAGTGTTGATTTTTGTGGCCATAAAACTTGTTTCGGCAAGTTCTAGTCAATAAGGAAACTCGTTTTGAGGTTGTGACATAGAGTTGGGCATTTGTGTTTAGAATTTGAAGCGTTAGGGTCCGATTTCTGCGCTTGAATTTTGTAACGCGGGGCTTAGACTCTACGTTTGAGTGTTTAACACAAGATCTGAACCGTGTGTTTGGGTGCCTGAAGCAAAGTTTGACCTCTGCGTTAAAAAAATATTTAATGCAGAGTCTGAACTGTGTTTGAATGTTTAACGTAAAGTTTGATTTTTGCGTTAATAATATTTGACGCAGGATCTGAACCGTACGTTTGGATGTTAAACACAGAGTTTGATTTTTGCGTTAATAATATTTGACACAGGGTTTGAACCATGCGTTTGGATGTTGAACGTAGGATCGGACTTCTGTGTTAAGATATTTGATGCAGATTTTGAACTCTGCGTGTGTCCTCTTTTTCAAGAAGTTCAACCTTTGTAATTAAATAATGTCTCTTTCATTTTGTTTTCGTGCTAACTGATTGAGTGCCTTTCTTTTTTGTAGTGCCTTACACCCATGAGCCTCTCACACTTCGTCATCACTTTGGGCATGAGAGCGGTGTGGATTCAAACATGCAATTTAGTCTACATCAAGAACTCTGGATTTTTTAGGATACCGACAAAGAGCGTGTCACTCTAATCACCCAGGCTAGCCCGGCTACACTCAGGATTTTGGTTACAGATGCTAAGTTCAAAACTGAGTCCCGTAAGAAGCTCACCAAGACAACATTTCTGTTTGGAGATTATGTTACCATCCAGAAAGAAATCGTACACGATGGCCATTACAAGTGGTTGAGGCAAATAGGAGGTCGCCGCTTCTTTCTTCCCGAGATGCTAGGTTGTTCCCTATCTCCTATTATCAATGTGCCTCCGTCCCTTGACATATGAATTGGGACCTTGTTATAGAGTAGGATGGGGTAGCCGTTGGGGCTTTGACTTATACAGGCGTACACACCGTAGGTTACAACCGACTGGTGTTAGCTTTAGAACCATGTTTATTCTCCAAGGGATATCCTGTAGGAGAAACGGCTAGTCCAGCCAACACTTTCATGCGGAGATTTTTTGCTGTGAAAGGAGACTTCCCATCTTTAGTATTTAGAACTCCTAGATGGGTACATTCCACCAGGGCAGGGTGGTGGACAAGGATGATAGAGTTTGTGCTGAACGAATTAGAGGGGCCATTAGCTCGCTTTGGACTCGACTGCCCTGTAATGGCTATCAGATGTGGTATTGATTATAACCACTACAATTTTTTTACTATTTTGGAGAGGTACAACCTAGAGACATGTACATTCTTTACTATGGTAGGGGAATTAGGATTTGTTCTCCATGAAATGTATGATGTTTCTGGCCTTCCCTTTGGAGGCTTACCCTACGAAGAGTTCATCCCAGGGTCGAATGAGCTTAGGATTTTGAAGGAGACAAGCCCTGAGGTATATGACACCATGTGGAAAGTGATGTGTCATTTTCAAATCTGCACTCAACTGACAGGGACATGAGGACATGGCATAAAACAGCTATTCTGGGCTGAATATCTCTTTCAAAATCTATCTCACAAAGTTGTTGCTGTGTCTCGTCAGAGTGTGAGCACCCCTGAGACTATCAAAGCTTTGATTAATGATGCAACTGCTCATTACATCAACAAGGGATTAGAAGATGACTTCCCTGCTCAGACTGAATTCGAAAGCTTCCACCATCAAGCTACCACTCCTATTTCTGACATGGCCTTGCTGGCAGGTTTCCTTATGCTGTGGTTGAAATGGTGTGTTGTCCCCACCAGACCGATAGACGCTGTAGTAATAGAGGTAGTCTACCCAGCAGTTCTCTTAGCCCATGGGAGGCCTGTGAATTTACTTTCGGCTTTAACATGCTGTTAGCAACATGGTTTAAGGGAGTTGTGCCTTGAATTCATTCAAGTGAAAGAGACAGGCACCGGAGAGAAGAAAAGTTTGATAACCCCTAACCCTCGAGTACCCTTACCGTATACTTATCTGATGGCATGGTATGTATCTCATTGTCCTCATTTAATGAGCACGCCATCTTCCTTGGACGACAGATTCATCCCCTTCTTGCAGAGATTGGAAGGAGCTACCTGGGAGGGTACTTACGTGGTAAGGGTTCGTCAAATTTTATCGAGAGACCTCAACTATCAGATATTTCGCTACTTCCCAGACTTTGAAGGCGGGGGTTATAGGCAAATATTTCAAGACGCAGTTGGCCCGAATGGTTTCACTCGATTAGACGGAGGATTTTTCTACTGGTTACTTAACATCAGACCAGGTTATCTCCTTCTCAGGCACAATAAGAAATGCATAATTGAACCGTACCAACCGTACAGTTTCGCTCGACAATTTGGGTACGATCAATTATACATTGGAAATCCACGGGGTCAGCTTGCAATTATTGGTAATATATATGAAGGAGCTCGGGCCTGATACTATTCCATAGCAGGCTGCACTAGAGTTACATTCAGATTACCCCACAAGACGCTTAATTCTCTTCTCTCCATGGCTTTCTGCAATTGGTACCACACGGCTTCTAAGATGCCTGATTATAGGTTGAATTTGTCCGGCTTACGGGAAATTAGAAGAATGTACTCATCTAGAAGAGGATCCAGAGTATCTCGTTTAAAAGGAATCAACGAGTTCTTATCTTATGAAGATGAAGCTAAAGAAGAAGAAGGAGATCAAGGACTAGAGAATGCTCCAGTAGTGAGTCCTAAAGCTGCCGAAACTCCAAGAAGAAGGACTGTTGGAAAGAGGGCTCTTACTGAGGAGGAAGCAGTTCAGTATGAGAAACGAACTCACAGGAAACTATTAGTAGACTCTCCTCCTCAGAAATTAATGGCGGATGCTTTTAAATCCACTGAGAGAGAGGAACGACAAGAATCTGCTGCTGCAAGTCATCTCCTTCGCACCGAACTTCGCTTTAGGGGTCCTACGTTGTCTAGCGAATTTTCTTCTAATCATCCTTTGTACCAGGAGGAGGATGAGGATGAGTCGTTGGCTGAAGATGAAGAATCTTCTCCCATAATGGACCCTATTATTTCACCCTTTCCGGGTCAAGTTTTGGATGCCGCTCTTCCAACTACAGGGGTGAGGCCCGCAGCATCTCGATCTAAAGGGGTTAGGACTCCCGTAGACAAACCTGCAATGGCTAAGTTTGAAAAGCCTGGCGACAATCAATCCCCTGTTGCTTCTGCATTATTGCCACCTATGGGGGCTACTATCCCTAGCCCGACAACAAGCATAATGACTAAAGCGGATACAATCGTAGGTTCTCCTGAACCTTCGGCTGCAGATGATAAAGAAAAAGTGGATTATGAGACCTCTTCTCATGGCGACAGTGTTGATGGGGAGGAAAGTGATAGTGGCGATAATCTCGTTGATTGGGCTACTCCATCACCAATCTCTTCTGAAAAGGCGTCTGCCTTCGTCCCTCCTTCCCCTATTGGTAAATATGGTCTTTCTGATATTTTCTTTCTTGTGTACTAACTGCTTTTTTGTGTAGGCTCTCCAACTCGTGAGGCCATTGACATGACTTTGCCTCCCGACCAACAGGTAACAGCTACTTCTTTTTTAGAACCAACACAGATAGCGGCAACTCCTTTTCAAGAGAAATCCCCTCCATTAACGATTTCTCTCAGACCTGTGGAGACAGAAAGTATGCTAAGCTCAGTCCAGGCAGGGGCGCTCATGGTTCTCCCTTCAAGTCCTTCATAATTAGACATTACAATGGATTCTCCAGCTTCTTTACGGTCATCACCAACTGTTCTTGCACTAAGAGCTACCACTTCAAAAGTCGCAGTGATGTCCTCGTTTACTTCTCTAAGTCCAGTGGTCATTCCTTTCATGCTTAAATTTCTTATGAGGCAGTTGGAGGATACAATGAAGATGACAATCGAGGAAGTTATTGCCGGACGAGCTCTATTTGATTCTTTCAGGCCGATACTCGTGAACTCTCTGAGCAGCATCCAATATGTGGACAACGCTCAATGGTTTTGGCACTATTTAGATAATATCTCTCGACTAGAGAAGGACTTGAAAGCTTTAGAGGAGCTGCGCTGTACTGATATTGCAACTCAGATTACATGGATCTTTGACAATCTCAAGGCTGAGACTGCTCATAAGTATGAAGTTCTTCAAAAAAACATAGCTGAAAGGGAACTCAAGATTACCTTCTTGCAAGAGCAATGTGTTCAGAAGAACCAGGTTGTGGTTTCTTATAAGATTGATATACAGATGTCTAGAGCGGAGATTGATCGATTAGAGGCGGAATTGGCCCGATACAAGGCTGAGCTTGGTCGAGAAGAAGAAATCCTAAAAAGGCTCACAGTGGAAAGTGTGAAGACTTACGCCACTTATCGCTCGTCAATCCAGGCTCTTGAATCTGTCCGAAAAGAAGTTGCCACGACGATGCCAGATGAGAATGAACTTAAAAAGAAAGCCGAAATAATGGTACAAGTCTATTATGAGGAGAAACTTTCTGCTATCAAGTCCCGGCTCGCGTATTTCAATTTTACGGGCCCAGAGGCTTAATTATGTATTGTTCTTTTGTGTTTGATAAGAGCAAGGCTTTGCATCACTTCTCAGTACTTTTGAATAAAAAGAAAATGATTTTGGCTTTTCTTTATTTATTGCATGTGTCATGTTCTGACTTGCAACAATGAGGTTATATGAGGAATGTCAGATTTAGAAAATTCTCTTTTATCATTTGAGATAACTCCAGAAAATTTTCTCTTGCTGGGGATAAATACTTATCATTCCCTTAGGACAGGACTGACTAGTAGAATTCTTCCTGTGTTATGGTTTTTTTTTTTTGCTTTAACACTAAAAGAATTCTATAAGTGCCAGAGGTGTAGTATTAACTTGACATAAATTTTCACACCACCCAACTTAGAACTATATTTATTATCATTTAGATAATTTTTGAAAATTTTAATCTACTGGGGATGGGTATATGAACACTTGTTATTCTTATGTAGAAGAATTAACAGGTTCAAAAGGGTTGGAACTGTTAGAGGTATAGTATTAACATAACAGTGTTTTGTAGACTTCTCATCCTATTAAAGAGGACTAATAAGTGGTTTGGATTGTCAGAGGTGAATGTGCTAACATGACGGGAAAAATGTTACGATCGTGGCAACTTTGAAGACTTATCGCTCTATTGGGGAGAGTCGATAAGTAGATTTTGTCAGAGGTGTGATATTAACGTGACAAGAAAAATATTAAACAAGATCTCGGGGGACTTAGCGTCTCGTTGGGGAGAATTGACAAGTGGTTTATCACCAAAGGCAACAAATTTTGGTATTTGTGATTTAAGAAAAGTTTGGAAATTTTATCACTCTGTTGAAGAGAGTTGATAAATTGGTTATTTGCTACTCTGTTGGGGAGAGTTAGTAAATTGATCATGATTTGAGTGATTTTGGAGACTTATCATTCTATTGATGAGAATCAATAAGTTGATTTTAACAGAGGAATTGTCAATGCATTGGGAGTGTCGCAAGTTAAATTCAAACTCTATGAGGGATGATGATTGTCGGAAGTGTAGAATTACTCTGACAAGAGTTTTGTCAACTGAAGCAATTTAGATTCTGTTGAGATGATACATAGGTTTAACAACACTATGTGAAAAGAATTCATGATCTTAGAGAATAAGCATCATGTTTGAAAATACAAAGGTGAATCTTTTGTTTGGATAATCTGCAACGTAGAGGTGACCCTTGCGTCTGAGGTTCGAAACACAAAGTTAAGAACTCTCATAATGCAGGTCTGGGCCTAGCGTATGGGGAATTTGAACGCAGAGATGAGTTCTGCGTTAAGGTTGAGGTCTAAAAGACTTCTTATCTATTAACGTTGTAGATAGCGTTTCTGAACAGTTAGGATTCTTCCCTAGAATCTCGTACCGCTTTAACAGCTAAATAGCTGTTTATAAATAGACCTATATGGTCATATCAAGAGTCATTTGACTCTTTCTATTTTAGCTTGGTTCTAAGAACGAGAACTCTCGTTTATTCTCGACCAGGGCTTCGACAAACTTTTTCTTCTCCGACCATCTGCATCTTTTTCGACCGATTACATCAATGGTGCCACGAAGAATGAGTTCCAGCTCCAAGAAAATTACTAGGGCAACTATAGAAACATCGCCGACTGAGAACGTCGGTGGTGTTGCTGCTCTCGCGAGCGCCTCGCCATTGCTACCGCTATCGTATGGGCCTCGTTTTTGTGGTAAATGGTGGCCATAGTAACTTGTTTCGACAAGTTTTCTGAAAACCCTAAATGGGTTCTTGTCAACGAGGAAGATGACTCATTTTATTATAATTGGAACGAACAGTTAGATTTTGCGTTAATTATGAACTCTGAGCATGGAGTTTTGACTCTCCGCAGATATTGAACTCTACGTTTGAGATTAAAAACACAGATCTTGAACTCTGTGCTTAAGATTAAAAACACGGATTTTGAACTCTACGTTTAAGATTACAAATGCAGATCTTGAACTCTACATTTAAGATTAACAACGCAGATTTTGAACTCTGTGTTTAAAATTAAAAACGCAGATTTTGAACTCTGCGTTTAAGATTAAAAACGTATATTTTGAACTCTGCGTCACAATCTAGTTCCTTTCATTAGCAACTCCCTTTAGTTACTAACTTCTGTTTCTTGTTTTACAGTGCTTTTTTCCAATGTACCATTTTTTCCAGAGCAGCATTTCAGTTATACTGATGATCCAGACATGGGGAAAGTTTTTGGTCTTCATAGAGTAATTCCAATGTGCACTTTCCCTAGCTTAGAGCGGGCACAGTTAATCAGGTTTGCTGGATGTTCCACTCTTAGGGCTCTGATCACTGATTTGGACCTAGAAACACCCGCAGGTCATGATCAGTTTGTCAAACTGGCGTTTTTGTTTGGGGACCATATCACAGCGGATGACAAAGTTGGACATGTAGAAGATTCTCATTTGTTGCAAAGAATCAACGATCATCTCCTATTCCTCCCAAGCATGAAGAGAATGTATCCGCTTTCTTATTTCCTAAGTGTCGGTTGCCGTAGGGGCTTGGCCTTTGATCTTGTCAAAGAGAGGGAGAACATATCACTTGGATCTGGTCGACAATCTCGTGTACAAATCGACGACCTACTCAAAGATCTGAGGCTTGGCAGATTTGAAAGAAAATATCTTGCTCAGGAAGTGCCTCTTCCAGCGAATATCTTCATATGCCAGTTTATTGCTGCTTGGGGAGAACTTTCTGCACAAGCCTTTCGTTCTCCTGGCTGGTTGTTCTCTGGAGAAGATGGCTGGTAGACCCAGATGGTGGATTTTGTTCTTGAGGAACTAAAGGAGCCACTTGCTCAGTCTGGCCTTAGAACACCGGTGCTGGCCACAAGGCGTGGGATCACCCAGAACTATCCTACCTTCTTTGCTATGCTGGAGCGGTATAATCCGGATAGCTACACTTTATTCACACCTGTTAGGGAGTTAGGATTTGCTCTCCATTAGATGCATGCAGTATCAGGGCTATCCCTTGGGCAGGTGCCCTATGAGGACTTAATTCCGACAACTGCTGAACTTTCTATTTTGAGAGCGGCTCATCCAGAGATATACGCCACTTTTTAGGAGTTGATGTGTTATTTTCACATCTGCGCTCAGGTTGTTGGGATGCGTGGATGTGGCCTCATGCATATTGCCTGGGTAGATTATCTATTCTAGAATTTGGGTCAGAAGGACTTGATGGTGACCCGTCTTGCTATAAGCTCTTCTAAGAGCATTAAAGCCCACATCAAGGCTCCTAATGCTACTTATAAGAACAAGTATTTAAAAGATAGATTTGAAACTGACAGTGAATTTGAGAGCTTTCATTATCAAGCTACAACTCCCATCTCTAATGCGGCCCTCCTTACTGGCTTCCTGATATGGCTGAAGCGGTGTGTCGTGCCGTCAAAGCCGGTTGAGTCGATCTCGGCTGAAGTAGTCTACCCAGTCGTTCTCCTAGCTCATGGAAGACCTTTAAGTCATCTCTCTGCAATGATAGGTTGTTTGCAAAGGGGCTTACGAGATCTAATTTCTGAACTCCTCGATATCAAGGAGATGAACATTGCTGGGAGGAAAGTTTGCAAGACTTCCCAACCCTGCACACCCGTGCCCTATACTTATTTAGTGGCTTGGTTTCTGTTACATCGTCCCTCGTTAATGACGGGGATCATACACAATAGTGAGACCTCTGTTCCTTTCATGTAAAGGCTTGAGTCAGCAACATGGACAACTGTGTACATAGTCCGGGCTAGACAACTCTTGTCTTTGGAGAATAATTATGATCTTTTTTTGTTGCCGCCCTTGTTTTGATGGGCTGAAGAAGAAGGCACGAAGTTTGGAGATGTGGTCTTTGAAGGCTCCTCACTCTTAAATACAGGGACTTTTCAATGGCTTCTCGCTATCAGGGTAGGTTACCTAGTTTTCTGACTGGGCGAGAGATGTATAATTGAACCATATGTTCCTTCGTGTTTTGCTTGACAATTTAGGTACGACCAACTTTATGTTGGTAACCCTAATCCGTAACTAGCTCACATCGGGAACTTATATGAAGGGGCTCGTGCTTGGTTTTTCTTTTCTCCCAGAGGAACTCGTGCACAATTTACTCTGCCCAGCATGCCACGTAGCTACTCAACCATTGCGGACTTTCGTGAGTGGTTTGACGAGGCTTATCGAATCCCAGAATATGATGTATACACTTCATGCATAAATGAGATTCGGGAACTCTATAAATCGAGAAGTGGTTCTACCAGGACTAGGCTACCAGGGATAGAGGATTATATATCTTATGAATGAGAAGCGGTCAGAATCGCGACATCTTCCGCTTCACCCCCTATTCCACCGTCATGATCTGAGCCTTGTCTCGAGGTTCCACCCATCGCGGTGCTTGCTCCGGGTCAAGAACCTGTCACCTCAGATTCTTTATCCATATAGGCTCGTATTGAGGAATTTGAGAATGCTGCGAAGTAGGTACTTTCCCTCGTCAGTCTTGGCTTGGGGACTTACGCTGACTTCAAACAGTCTCTCCTAGATCGTATGGTCACTCTCAGGCAGTTGGCCGAACCCCGGCTTGTCACACGTTGTATGTAGAGGCTCCTTTACCTGGAGTCGTGCCTGACGCGTCTTGAGACTCTGCTGCGAGGGGATCCGGAGGCTGATGTGGAGCCCTTCTTGTCTCGCATTCGGCGTCGGGAGGCCTGGGAGCAGGAGGTCCGCTCAAGGGAAATAGCAGATTTGGAGTCCAAGCTGCTCATCTAAAGGACCAGCAGTGTTTACTGGAGGAACAGATAAGCATCTTCACTTCCACCATATCCCGTTTGAGGATTGAATTAGAGCAAGCGGAGACGACTCTGAGGGGGCTCCAATTCAAGAGCGTGAATATTAGCAGGGCTATCAAAGAGACAACTCGAAACCTTCAGGCACAACGATAGGAAGCTTCTGCTGCTAACTCAAGCTTCAAAGACCGGGCCTAGAAAGAGGCTGAAGACAAAGCCTGGAAGGACCACGCTAGAAGGATGGCCACAGTCAAAGCGGAGCTCACGTCCTTCAGTTTGCTGGACTAGGCTCTCAGGACTAGAGTAGTGCTAAGACATTTTCTCTCATTTTGCTTTTAACATAGCGTTATAACTTGTTTGATTGTAAAGTCATAACTTTGTTCAAATGTATTATTTTAGAATTAGATGAATGTTGTACTCTTTTGTTTTCCTAAATGTGTTTGCGCATACACTCCTCCCTGTTATTGTTGTCTCCTATCTTCTAGCTTTTATCTCTCTCTGTGAGGTCGCCGTGGGTGGACTTTTAATCATGGGTGAATTCAAGCTATAGCCGGATCCTAACCCTAGGCGAGTTCAAGCTATGGGTGAACTCTAGTTACAGGCGAATCAAGCTGTGGGCAAACTCTACCCAGGTGAATTCTGCCATAGGCGAGTTCAAGTTGTGGACGAGATGAATGCTGATTTGGGAGTAACCACGTGTCTGGTCGCAGTCCTACATGCTTCCTAGCTGTGTTGTCATTGGCACATCACTTTACATTAAAGGCAGTGTAATGGGGGGCTCTTCGTTCCCCACGCCTAATCTGGACCATTGAACGACAGACGCACTCGGGCAGTACATCATATATTGCCCTCTTTTCTTGTTGAAGAGGTCGATGCGTTCACTGTTTCCTTCTTGTTCAAGATGGCACCACGAGCGAAGGCATATAGTGCGAAGAAGACGGGGGACGACGCCTCTTCTTCGGCTCCTGCACCTGACCGCGATCCGGAGTCTAAACCTTCGAACTCTATTCTGACCTAGTTAGAGGAATTGGAGAACACTGTGAAGCGAGTGATCTCGCTCGTCGATCAGGGCTATGGTACCTTCGCGAAACTAAAACAGTCCCTCTCAGACCGTGTGGCCCGCCTCCGATGCCAGGGCGACTTTAGGCTCACCCTACGCTATTCGATGAGACTCATCGATCTAGATTTGCTCCTAACAAAGTCGGAGGACTTGCGACATGTGGATTTGAAGTCCGAGGTGATGCTATTCTTGGCTCCAGCTCATTGCTATGCCATGTGGCAGCGAGAGTGCCGAAGGCGAGACATAGAGGACCAGGAATCCCTTATCAATCATTTGGATCTTAGGCAGCGTCTATTGCAAGCTGACATGGAGTCTACTGTTTCCTTGATCCTGCTGGGCATGATCTCGTACGCCGAGGGAGAATCAACTTTGGTAGGCCTGCGCATTCAGAGTGAGACTGTGCACGGAGATCTTGTAAGGCAGGGGCGTATTCTCCTGATGCTACGCCAGGAGGATGTTGCCGCTAATGCTTCTTTTGAGGTGAAGGTCCGGCAGGAGGCAGAGGGCAAAGCTCGCGCTATGTATGCGAAGAAGATAGCCGCAGACAGAGCCAAGATCGCGTCTTTTAAACTCTTAGAATAAAGTCGTAGGATAGGAGTAGATTCGAGATGTCCTGTTTGATATTTTATTTCCTGAACGTAATGTTGTGACTCACTTGATCGTAAAGTCATAACTTTTTTTGAATGTATTATCTAGAAACAATCAATGAACTTTGCGCTTACTTGACTTCGAGATGTTGCACACACATTCTTTTCATATTTTTTTTTGTTGTGTCTCTATTCAGCGCTTTACTTATGCGATAGGCAAGCTTAACCGTTGGCGAGTTCATGTTGCAGGCGAATTTTCACCAAGGTGAAACTTCAGCGTAGGTGAGTTTGTGCTATAGGTGAAACTCAAACGCGGGCGAGTTTGCGCTATAGGTAAAACTCAAGAGTTGGCGAGTTTGTGCCACAGGCGAAACTGAGCGCAGGCAAGTTTGTGCCAAAGGTGAGACTCAGCGTTGGCGAGTTTGTGCCATAGGTGAAACTTAGTGCTGACGAGTTTGTGCTATAGGCAAAACTCAAAGCAGGCGAGTTTATGTTGCAGGTGAGTTCGTGCCAAAGGCAAGACTCAGCGCTGGCGAGTTTGTGTTACAAGTCCACCTGTGGACACAAATGCTTGACAGCTAGGATGATGTGGGCGCGTTAGTCTTTCGGGTCAAGTTGATCTGGAGCTTGGTGAGTAGCGTTTACTTCTAGAATGTCTTCCGGTCGAAAGAGTCGTCGGCTCGCTACAGTGACACATTGAGTCGTCTCTGGCAGCTGAGCCAAGTTAGCTTCTAAGGACACGAGGGCGTCCGCGTGCGTATTCTTGGAACAAAGCACATGCTCAATGCGGAAGCTTTCGAATGACTCAACTACTTTGGTAGCTGCTTTGTGAAGTGGGATCAGGTTGTTGTTTCTAACTTTATATTCCCCCATCATCTGTTTGACAATGAGCTGAGAGTCGCCGTAGGCCTCGAGATGTTTTATCTCTAACTCTCTTGCCAGCTCGAGTCTAATGAGTAGTGCATTATACTCAGCCACGTTGTTGGTACATGGCCCTGTTAAAGAAAAGGCTTGGGGTAATACATGGTTATGTGGGGAAGTGAGGACCACTCCCACTCCTGCAACGATAGACCCGCTCGTGCCAACACGAGATGCACCATTGAAGAACATCTGCCAGACTTTCGCTAGGAGGTTGTGTTGATTTCGGGGGGTTCGTCTGGAAAGTCTTCGAACAGGTCAGTTTTCACCCCCAGCGGGTGACTGGCCATAAGATCGCAGATAGCCTAACCTTTGACCGATTTCTACGGCATGAAGTGGATGTCGTATTGGGACATCAAGAGCACCCATCTAGCCAGGCGCCAATTTAAGACTGTGGGCTGTGTCATGAAGACCCGAATGGGGTTCATCCGGGAGATGACATGGATGGTCTGGCTAACTAGGTAGTGTCGTATCTTTTGGATGGTGAAAACCAAGGCTAGGCAATCCTTTTCGACGATGGGGTACCGTCGCTCGGCGCCTTGTAGGGTCCTACTCAGGTAGTAAATACCTTGCTCATGGCCAGCATCGTCATTCTGCACCAGGAGGGCACCCAGAGAATGCTCCATGGCTCGTATATAGAGGAGGAATGGCTTCCCCGAGATCAGAGCTGCCAGGACGGGCGGGTTCAAGAGATAAGTTTTGATTTCTTTGAATGCTCGTTGGTATGGCTCATCCCATACGAAGGAGACACCTTTCTTCATTAGTTTAGAGAACAGTTGGCATTTGCCTGACAGGTTTGAGATGAACCTCCAGATGTAGGCCAATCGTCCTTGGAGACCTCTTAATTCTTTGAGATTCCGGGGTGGTTGAAGCTCTTGGATAGCTCGCACCTTATTCGGGTCGATATGGATTCCTTTTTTCATGATCACGAACCCCAAGAATTTACCGCTAGACATTCCTAAGAATGATTTCGTAGGATTCATTTTGAGGTGATGAGATCACATGAGTTCGAACATCACTTTCAGATCTTGGAGATGTTCGCCTTTGCTGCGACTTTTCAGGACTAGATCGTCCACATAACACTTGACTGTCTTTCGTAGGTAGTCTCGAAAGATTGTGCTCATGGCACGTTGATACGTTGTGCTGGCGTTCTTGAGTCCGAAGGGGATGACCGTGTAGCAATACACCCCCATCGGAGTTCTAAACGAAGTGTGTTTTTCATCATCAGGGTACATCTTGATCTGATTATACCTCGAGAATCCATCCATAAAGGACATTCTCTCGAACCCACACGTGTTATCAATGATGACATCGGTGATGGGTAAGGAAAATTTGTCTTTTGGGCAAGCAGCATTGAGGTTTTTGAAGTTGATGCAGATGCAAATCTTACCGTTCTTCTTCAGGACTGGAACAATGTTAGCTACCCAGTCAGGGTGCTGTTCCTCTCTGATGAAACCGAATTCGATTAGCTTCTTTACTTCAGCCTCAATTGCTTCTATGATTTGTGGACGAAATCGTCTCTGCTGATGTTTGATTGGTTTGGCGTCTGAGCCGATGTTGAGGCGATGCATGGTGATCCGCGGATCAAGGCCGGGCATGTCCTTATAATTCTATGTGAAAACATCAATGTATTCCCGTATGAGGGCAATGAGGTCTTCCTTCTCTTAGGGAGGTAAGCTACCGTTGATAAATATAGGCTTGAGGTTGGCCTCGTCACCCATATTTACCTGGAGGATTTCATCTTCAGTGGGTTGCTCACGTTGCTCGAAACCACTACTCCACTGAGCATTGACATGGCGGTCCCATGTTTTGTCATAGAGTGGGACCTGGTCGTCCTCCGCCATCTCGGTGGGATCAGCCGTAGCCATGTTGATCGCGAGGACTTTGAACAAGTTGCCCATGCTAACGTCCGAATCCCATGCTAAGGATGCTGATGATTGCTCATCCGAGCGAACACTGTCAGAATCCTCGTCGAAATTACAGAACAACTTCGATGAGGAAGAGGCATAGCCTAAACCTCTTTGAGTCTTGTGGAAGTAGTTTGAGGGCTTTCTCTTAGGCACATAGGTGGGTCGGATGACCATCTTCCACCCTCGGGCCGTAGTTCAGGCCTTCTTGACGGGTAAAGTCATAACCCATGTTCCTCATCATATGCCTCACAATTTGACTGTATTGCGAGAACTAAGGCATAGGTTCTTCCTCTTTAGACTCATCCCACAATGTGCGTAAGGGGTGATCGATTCGTCCAAAGATAATATCTTTCTGATATTTATTCCGAGTCGGTACCATAAATACCGCCCGTGAAGACTCGATGGTTTGTCCCTTTATGACATATGATGAGTAGACTGGGAAGTGCAAGGAAGGGTCATTGTATAGCCTCGCAACTGAATCACTAGGCTTGTCACCTTCAAATGTCAGGTGAGATGATAAGTAAGCAAAATTAGACTTCTCATTCAGGATAATCTCCTTCGCCTAAACAGCATCGGTTACATTGTGGCTTTCGTAGCCGATTACAATTGATTCAAAATCATTCAGGATAAGGCCGTCGCCGTACTCAGGTTCATTATCCGCCTCGTTGCCACTCTCAAGCTCCTCGATCGATGGCTCATCGGGATCTTGGTACAGCAGGGAATCTATGAAGTAGTTCTCGACGCCCTTGAAGGGTTGTTTGTCGGATACTACTGTTTTCACGCGCTCGTAATAATCCACATACTTAAAGCATTAGTGTAATATGGACGGGACTATCCGGTTGTTGTGGATCCACGGACGTCCTAAGAGCACGTTGTAGGATGGCTCGGCATCAATGACGTAATAGGTCACCTCTATCTTCATGTCGCCTATTCAGCACTTCAGACGGAACTTGCTAAGTGGCCGAGTTCCAGTGGCATTAAAGCCAAAGATAGTCATGGTAGTCGTGGATATACACTTCAGGGGTACCCCCAGGTGCTTGATCAACTTTAGGGGTACGACGCTTAGCGTGGACCCCGTGTCAACTTGAATTCGATCCACTTTTGAGGACCGACATACCCCGTGAAGTACAGGGGTCGATCATGAGAGGTGCTTTTTATGAGCATGTCCTCAGGAGTGAATGTGATGCAAGGGACCCGCCTTTCGGTAGTCTGGCAGCACATTGCACATTTCCCTTCCGCGTCTTCTTTCCTCACGAAGTGGGTGGCGAAGACTTCTGAGTTGGCCAATGCCTCTTGTAGGGCTTCCCAGGTAGGTTTGGATAACCGCAGGAGGTCATACATGGTAATTCACACAGGAATGTTCTTCAGCTGCATGAGCACATTGAATTGAAAAGGCTGATTGCTCAAGCTCAGCCTATCGGGATTCGGAGGGGCTGCTACAGCTGGCCTCGTGGGAGGTCCTGCCAGGTTCTCTGCCCTTATGGGGTACTCCTTGGTGAATTCCTTCCATGCTCTAGTAACGAGGGCGGAAGTTTCCTCATCGGAGTCGGTGAGGGCAGATACTGCAGTCTGGTCTTCATCCGGAATAGTGGAGATGATATTGCAAGGTCTACCTTTGGTCTTCCTCGAGGGCTTTGAAGCCCACTGGTCATCACTGAGGAGGTTCGGATGGACCCACATCACCTCACTTGATGGCAAGTTTTGGGGTACTAAACCCTTCCCTCATTGATTTTGAGGGTCGTCGTTAGTGACTTTCAGGACTGCCTTGGGGATAGGAATTACCCCTACCGGAGCCTGAACCTCTGGGAGATGTGTTCCAAAACTCAGGGTGATCATATTTATGGTCACCTGCTTTTGTACCTTCTCCTTTTTTAGGACCCTTACATCGTAGTGGGCCTGGAGCTTGTCCTTAAGGATGTAACACTTAGAGGTGTGATGACCGAGGAACCTGTGGTACGCACAGTAACTCGGGTCACTAGTCTTGTTTGCCTCCTCAGGCTTTGTGACTTCTGATAGTTTGATTTGATTGCTCTTGAAGAGAGTGTCGAATGTTGCCACCACTTGGTCCTCCCTGAAGTCGTATTGCCTTGGAGGGCATTACTCGAACTGCCTGGGCTTCAGCCTTTGAGCCATTTTGGGTGCCGGAGTGGAATCGACGGCCATGATCTCCTTTCCTCTTGTTCGAAGAGGATTCTTTAGCGTGGTCGGCTCTGTAGCTCCCTTCTTGGGATGAGGTTCTTCGACCTCCAGCCTCTTGATCATATTTTTCACTTGCTCGCCCTGGCGAACAAGTTCCTTCCAGGTCCGGGTTTCCACCGCGCCGACCTCGGACAGAATATGGATTGAGAGATTATTGCGGCATATTTCGATCAGTATGGACTTGGTAACTTAGTCCCGATAGTGGACCGATCGGTTCCTGAACCTCTTTATGAAGTCGTTGACTGACTCCGACTTTCGCTGTTTTTCGGCGAGGAGGGTGGCTATCGACACCTCGGCGTCGTCGTCGAAGAAGCAAGCCAAGAAGAGCCTTTTCACGTCAGCCCACGATGTGATATAGCCGGGTTCCAACTTGCGGAACCATTCAAATGCTACCCCCTTGAGGGTGCCTATGAACAACCGGGTGAGAATAGCGTCGTTCCCCATGAGGAACCCGGTCTGTGCCATAAAGTAGTAAATGTGCTATGAGGGTGAGCCCTTGCCATCAAACTGCACCAAGCTAATCATCTTGAACTTCACTCGGTATAGGACTGTATCCTACTCGACAAGATAGGGTCAGACTACCCCCAGCTTGTTCATGTTTAGCTGGAGTTTCAAAGCGTTGAGCTGGCTTTGGAACTCATCGAACCTCCTGTCGCGGGTGCTACCCCCAGTGTGCGACATTCCTAGCGATGTCTTGGAGGAGTAATCGGAATGTGGACCAACATTATGTTCCATTTTAGTCATTGGGTGGGGATGAGTTCCCCACTCTTTACTCCCCGTCGGCCGTTGTAAGGTGCGCGGGGCTCTCTTCTTCTTCTTCTTGTTCAGAAGTTGTTCCAACATCTCCTTTAAAGAGTTGATGGTTGCTTGTTGCTATTCGAACTTCTTGGCAACCGTCTGATCATTCATGGTGTCAGCCATGTGTACCCTTGCCAGTGCATCCCGACTCGAGTGTGAGGTTTGGGACGTGGCTGCGGCTGAGCAAACCTCATCTTCACCGCCGGAGGGAGGTGCTAAGGTTGAGTAATCAAACCCAATGCTCACTCCCGTGTGACTACGGGTATGCTGGAATATACCACCTTGTTCATGTTGAACAAGTGGATGATTAGGCCCCAGGAAGGAGTCCAAATCTGGAGAACCAGAAAGCATGACCTTACCCTTATCCGTCATGTTGATTGTAGCGGACGGGAGCTCTAAATCATTAGCGGTGAGTCTCTTCCAGCGGTGCTACCTCCGACTCGAAGATCTCAGCTTGGAGGGCCATTGAGTGAGCCTTTCGAATACCGAGGGCTTCACCGCTCCCACACACTGGCAGTCAGTGAGCACTGCCTGAATGAGTCTCTCACAGTGACATTGCGGACTCACCTCTTGTATGGTGCGTTTGCGAGTTAGGTATCCTCGGAGATCTTCCGCGGGTGGTTGGTGACAACCCCCAGGGCCAGATGGTTCAGCTAGGTGACTGCATAATTGGGGTTTAGATGAACCCCCTTGTGCACCCTGGGAGGGATGGCTAAGTGTTGGAGTTGGGCGGATTCGCCTTGATAGGTGAGTCGACGCGCTCGGGCTAGTTTACGCTTGTTGGCGGACTTCGATCACTCGCTCATGTGGGTGAACTTGGGATGTCTCGCCTACTTCTTTACCTTTATTGTGAAGGCTTGCTTGGCTGCGACGCCTGACTATCAAGCGGACTTGACGCGGCTCGCTTGATGTTGGCGGTTCGTCTGCTTGAGCAGACCTGCCTAAGTTGGGCGGTCTGTTCGCTTCAGGGATGTGTCCTGAGAAGCGAAATATGCCTGTTTTGGTGAGGCCGCCTAGAGCATTAGATTCGATAGAATGGGAGATGTTGCGGTCAGGGCGAATCCCGCCTGAACGTGGGAGTTCACCTGGTTTGGTGATCTCTTCAGCCTTGGAAGGGCTGACTCTTCGTCTCGCGTCTTTCAGACCCGAATAATTGTTCAGGCCGTCATACGAGGCGAAGGTCTGAGCCTTCTACCGTGTGAGGAGCTGTCATCACTGCTGCCGGGCTCTTCTTAAGAGAGGAGCATCTGGATGGATCATGTCGGCTCGGTCCGTGCCAAGGCGAACCTCCGTTTCCTCTTGGGCGGAGGTTTGCGAGGGTCGTTTGGCGACCCATTTGGTGATAATTCGCCCAGTGCTCCCGGCCTTCGGCTTGGCCATGATCAATTTTAGGGAAGTTTGACCCCCTGCCATGACTCGGATAAGGTCCTCGAGCGCGGGGCTTTGACCGTTTGATGTCGGCCTCTACGCACGACTCGGTAACATTTATGGGACGCATCGCCACCAGAGGAGGAGGAGGACAAGTACTCTTCGTACTTGGCCTGATCGAACTCGATTTCTAGGGACTTCACAGTTGTCCTAACAGGAACCTTGTCGAATTGAGCTACCACCATTTCTGTTGAGGAAACAGCTTCTCCTACTATGGTTGCCATCTTCTGTAGGCGTAAATTTTGATCTCCCGAAATAGGAATTTTATTTGTATTGATAAGAATAGCTTATTACAAACTAATGAATCAAATTACAATAGAAGTGGAGGGAAGGCCCTCTTTGTTTAACGTGGGGACTTTTGGTAGCGATAGGATGCCTCGCTCGATTCTCGCACCGAGTCTGCTTCCCTTGGACGATTCGATCGAGATTGCTGGTGAGCTTCAGTACACAGTAGAAGCTCGTGCTGGTCGAGTTCGAGTTTCCAAGTTCGATGGCGACCAGGGCCCGAAGCTAAGAGAGGATGCTACAGTGCAAAGGTCATGCAAAGAGCTTGTCGTTGACTCAGTCAAGAGTCGAGAGCTAGTGGTTCAGCTAACTGATTGAATTAATCAATTAACTATGAGTAAACCCCTTTTCTGTAGCCAGAAGAGGTTCTTAAATAGAGGAGAGACGGCGTGGTCACTCCTTGAATCATAGGATATGACCATCTACTGTTGGGAGATACCATGCTTCCCACTTATACCGTGAGCGGCCGTTTGAGGGACCCAAAGCACTATACCCTCTCTCTTTTACGTCGTGGGTAGTAGGAAAGTCCATCCTCGTACGTGCTATTATGGCTGCCAGATACTCTGGCTAGCTCGGTGAGCTTGTTGATCGTGGGCGGATTCAATCCTTGACTCGTGCAGGTGAGGTGAGCTTCAGTCGTGAGCATGCAGGCAGACTTGGCGATTGCACGGATTTGACTGGTCGCTCGTACTATGAGCGGCTACTTGATGGGCTCGGAGTACTGTGCTCCTTCCCTTCATGTCATGGGAAGTGGGAAGGCTCATCCCTGTACGTGATATAGCAGTTCCCGAGTACCCTGGCAAGTCTGGTGAGTTTATCGTTTGTAGGCAATTTAGCTCTTGACTCATGCAGGCGAGGCGAGCATCGGCCGTAAGCATGTAGGCGGACTTGGCGATTGCATGGATTTGACTGGTTGCTCGTACTGTGAGCGGGTACTTGATGGGCTCGGAGTACTATGCTCCTTCCCTTCATGTCGTGGGAAGTGGGAAGGACCATCCCTGTACATGACATAGCAGCTGTCGAGCACCCTGGCGAGTCTGGTGAGGATGTTGATCGTCTGGTTGATTGTTTGGGTATGCAGGCGAGTTGGGTTTGTGGGTGAGTCTCTAATCGCTTGGCGGTTTGCCCAAGTGTAGGCGAATTTGATGATCATGTAGCCCTGGTTTGTGCTGGCGCGCCAAACACACGGGTGAGCCCGATTTTCAAGTCGTACGGGCGACTCGAATATGCAGGCAGATTTTAGTCTTATCTGCAAAGGTAATTTTTACTATCTACAGGTGGGCTCTGGGAAGGGGGAGGTGCAGGAGAGGAGGTCGAGGAGCTCACAGCTCGAGGCGAAGTCCATGGTGATGGTGAGGGGGTCGGGGTCAAGAAGGGTTGATGAAAAAGGATGAAAGTTTTGGCTTTTTTCTAGGGTTTTCTACAAAACTCCCGCTAACTCCAGCCACACTGGCGGCCACGTTAGAGTCACATGAGCCGTCACGTGAGAAAAATGATCGTAAAATTAGATCCAGCTAAACTTAAGGCCTATTTATCACTAGAGTACAAAAAATATACCAATGTAGTACCGAAAAAATTATATGCCAACCTGGCACTAAGGGTAAACAAAATATACCAATTTGGTCATTTTGCCGCTTTAAGAATATACGACCAATCAAATTGTATATTCATGCTATATCAGCTGTAAGAATGTAAGACTAATGAATATAAAGTACATGTTTACGATATGTTGGCTATTTATATTTCCTATTAACTATCTTAGTTAGTTGTTAACTTTCACTTGAACCTGTTAACTTTTGGCTTTTCCTGTTAACTTTCACTAAACTTAATAGATAAGATTCGCAACTAATTTTTCATAGTTCACGATCAACTCATACAATCAAAAAGTTTGTGCAATTTTGATGCTTATATACACACATCTACATGATAATATCTCTATAATATTTTTTTGTACACGACCTATTATTATCACATTTCAAGAAATCACGTTTCTCTTTGGCATTTCATCAAACACTCTATAGGCATTCATAAATTTTTAGCCTAAGTAATATCATTTTAGCCGGCAAGCCAACTCATCAACCTCACAAGCATTTCGACAAACAACACATATGTCCCAAAATCTCTATTATCCTCATCCTTCTCCTCTTCCTTCATTACCAACTAGATATGAGCCTTAACCCTAACCTTCATCTCCTACCGCCTTTACGCCTCTTGCAAACCACAATCCATCACCAAATCCATCCATATCCTCTCTTGATCTCCCTTTACCTCCTACCACTATGGACCTCATTGGCTCGATGTGCTCGACCTCTCCTTCCTTCTCTTCTACTCCTTCTCCACGCTCCTCTCCATCCATCTCGCCGATCGCCTCTCCTTCATCTCTAAGCATTCTCAATGATTGTCTAAGATGATGGGGCTGGAGGGTACTCTCGATGGTAGCGGAGGAGGAGATGGGTGAGGGAGACATCAGGGTCGGAGGGTAAGAGGGGTAAGAGCGAGAGAGAGGAGGAAGGTAGGGTTAGAGGAGATGAGGAGGGGAGGAGCAGAGGAAAAGATGAGGAAGGATCAGTTATGGTCTCCATGAAAAAAAGAGAAAGGCAGGGAGAAGAAGAAGAAGAACATGAGAGGGTAGTTTTGGAATTTTTTGGGTTACTTTTTAAGATAGTATAAACAAGGGCTGAATCACAAAAACACTTAGTATTTGGGGCTTATACATAAGGGAATTAATATGAGGGTGGACGTCACATGAAGTTCTTTATTTTGGGGCATTGACATAATTTTTAATTAAAATGAATATGATTTTATGGAAAATATTCAAGAAAATTGTGTCAAGGACCCAATAATAATAACCTCATGTGTCCCACCTCCTCCCCCTTTTTCCCATATGGATCAGCCCTAAAAAATATTACTTCATGTGATTCAGCCCTTTATTCCATGCCCACTAAGCACAAAGAGAGAGAAACAAATAGAAAAGCCGAAAATGCCCTTATTTCTTCCTCTTTCTTCTCTCCAGATCTAAATCTGCTCCTCCTTTGTAAGACCCCGTTTATTTTGATGATTCATATATGTGAATATTAG
>BQKN01065888.1:623240-655798 GCA_022839385.1 Asparagus kiusianus | reverse complement strand
AAGAGTTGTACCCCTTTTGTTTTCATTTTTTTAACCCTGTTGTAACGCCTGAAGTTGTAGCAGATACCGAATCAATGAAAACAGCAACTTTTCACGAAAACAAAGGCCAAGCTCTAATGATTTCCTGGCCGATCATCTAGTGACTAATTCGTCCAAATTATACAAAGATTTACCAGATGAATTCGCGGAAGCCTGCGCAACTCAATAAGTGATACAAGTATGGAAATTATTCTTTGACGACGCGTCTAGAGCAAACCCTAATGGAGGAATTATCGCTGGTGTGGGGGTGATACTTGTATCACAATCGGTCATGTAATCCCAACAGGATTCTCTCTAATTAATTCATGCACCAACAATGTAACGGAGTACAACGCCTTGCTATTAGGGATGCAGTTGGCCGAGGAACTAAATATTCGACACCTCAAGGCTTATGGTGATTCTTAGCTCATCGTGAATCAAGTTCGAGAATAATATGAAGTACGTAATGAGGACTTAGTCCCATACCACTTCGCCGTGCTATAGCTAGCCTAGAAGTTTGAATGCTTCTTTATTGAATACATCCCACGAGTTCATAATACATATGCGGATGCTCTAGCCTCGTTGGCAACTTCATTGGCATTATCGCCTAAGGCTGAAACAACAATATTCGCTATAGGCCATGACTTATATTACCCCAAGTTTCACTTAGAACACTTCTCAAATGAGACAACATCGGAGATCACCTGTGCAACTTCAATTGAGCTCGAACAAAGGGATTGGTGATTGGCGATTCCCATATATTAACTACGTCTTATACGGGATACTGTCTAATGATTCTAAAGAAGCGGCTACTATAAAATGGAAGGCCATTTGATTCTATTATGATATGATTTCTCAAACCATGTACCGAAGATCACATGATGTAGTCTTTCTTCGCTACCTTTCCAAAAAAGAAACGCATGAGCTCTTAAAGAAGTTCATGATGGAATGTATGGAGCTCATCAACCCGGATCTAAATTAGGAGATTGTCTCCGAAGAATTGGCTACTATTGGCCTAAAATGTTTGTAGACGCTATCAACTATGCTAAGCGATGTCACACATGTTAGATTCACGGTAACATCATTCATCAGGCGTCAGGAAACCTACACCCAACATCGTCATATTGGTCATTCGAGATGTGGGGAATGGATATTATTGGACTCATCACTCCGATAATGGCCAAAGGACATCATTTCATCTTAGTAGTAACCGACTACTTCTCCAAGTGGACAGAAACCATTCCTTTGAAGGAAGTCAGACTTCCAATATGATCAAGTTCATCAAGGATCACATCATCTACCGCTTTGGTGTACCGAGACGAATAGTCCATGATAATGGAATACAGTTCGTCAATCACAATTTTCAAAGATTATGAGACAAGTTCAGGATCCAAAGTGTCGCATCGATGGCATACTACCCGCCAGCCAATGGTCTCACAGAAGCTTTCAACAAAAACATCATGAAACTTCTCAAAAAGTTTGTCTCTAAAAGTTGATGTGACTGGGATGAAAAGTTGGGCGAATGCCTATGGGCTTACTGCACAATAGTGAGAACCCTAATAAAAGCCACCCTCTTTTCTTTAGTATATGGCTGTGAAGTTGTATTACCTTTAGAAATCTAGCTCCCATCCCTAAGAGTTACCCTTGCAACCGGAATGATGGATGAAGAGCAACATCGACTATGCCTTCAAGAATTGGAAGCACTAGACGACAGTCGACTTCAGGCTCAACAACAAATCGAGTTGTATCAAGCTAGAATCTTCAAACCCTATAACAAGAAGGTCAAAGAAAGGATCTTCAAGAAAGGCAATTTGGTATTAGTCGTTAGATGACCCATGGTGATGACACACAAGACCAAAGAGAATTTCAATCCCAAGTGGGCCGGACCCTTCGTGATAGAATTAGTCTATTTGAAGGAGCATACCATCTCATCAACCGGAAATGTAACAAGCTCATGATGCCGATTAACAGGAAGTTTCTCAAGAAATATTACCCGTAGGTCATGAAGCCGCCTTTTCCTAAACCCCAACTATTATAAGATGAGAAATCAACTTTACTTAGACTGAGGGTTGGTTACTCGAAATTCATTGAATAGAGAGTAACAAATCACTTAAACCTTGCCCAACTTGTATATCATCAAGTTAATATTATACCTCTGATGATTAAAATTTTCTAGAATTATTCTAGCAATAATAAAGAGAATTTTTGATTTATACTGAGTTAACATTACACCTATGACATTTTCAATATTTCATTGTTCTAAGTTAAAGCACAACACAAGAAAAGACAATAAAAAAACGAAATGATATTATCTTCATTCGATGTTATCAATTTGATACAAAGAGATGATACATGGTATGAAAATGATAAAAAAATTATCCCAAAAAGCAGCATAGGATTAAGTGTCGGGGCCCAGCAGGTTAATGGACGTGAGCTTAGCCTTGACATCTGAAAGCTTCTTTGCATAGGCCGCTCGAACCTGTTCCTAGCCTCCCTCCTAAGCTCAGCTTCAATGGGTGCAACAATAGCAGCCTCTTTCCGCATTTCATCAAGAGCTTGCATTTCTCCTCACTGAGTATCGTGAATTTTAGCACTCTTAAGGTGAAGCCCTTGCATAGTCAACTCCTCCTCAGCGAGCTGAGCCTTCAACCAAGCAATGGTGACAGCAGAGACGGTCAGTGCAGCCTATACTTGGTCCTGTTGCTCCTATAAACTCACGGTACGTGCCTCTTTCTCGGACAAATTTTGGTGAAGAGCTTCTTTCTCATGTGCTTTTGTAGTTTGAAGAAGAGCAAAAACTCGCTCCATTTCGGATTCCAAGTCAGCGTGAGTCAAGTTTTCCAAACGCGTCAAATATAACTCGAAGTTAAAAAGGCTCACCAAGCAATGTGAAGCCCGTCGGGTCTCTCCCAAACACCTAATGTTGGTTAGACAACTCATGAAGAAGGGCTTAAAGTCTACATAGGTACCTTGCCCAAGGCTAACTAGTGAGATCGCTTGCTTCATAGCATTCTCCAATTGCATGATAAGGTCCCACAAGGTTACAGAACTTGACTGAATAAATTCAGGAGTAACTCCTTCTGATGCTTGGCCTAGAGAAATCATGGCAATGGGCTAGATCATGGGAACAAACTCTGATCCCCTAGCACTTGATTCTCCGTCACCTCCTAAGTTTTCTGAAGTGGGGACATTCAATTGAGGCTCGGGCTGTTAGGAGGATAGTGGAGTAGATGTTAGAGTAGATAATTTCTCCTCTTCATCATCTGGGATCATAACAAGTGCAGACATGATGAGCTCAATCTTCATCGCATCTTGCATCAGCTTTGACCCTTTTGGAGTTTTGGGTTCAACTGGTCGTCTCTTATGAGCCTTTTTCTCGTATTGGCCCACCTCATCTACAGTGAGGACCCTCTTCCCTGCTGCCCTTTTTTTGTGAGGCTCGGTTGCTGGTGTCTCCTCCTGAACTTTCTCAGTTGCCTTTTCTTCGTGAGGCTCAGTGGCTGGCACCTCTTCTTGGACTCCTCCTGCTTCAATCGTTGCTTGTTCACAGGACAAATACTCATCCATCCCTCTTAAATGAGTCTTTGTGGAGTTCTTTCTGGACTCATAAAGCTCTCGGATCTCCTCAATGAAGGAAGTGTACATGTTGTACTTTGGGACTTGAGAAGCATCATCAAACCAATTGCAGAACTCCAAAATGGTGTAACAATTGGGCGTCGGGTCGGGCAATGAAAACTTGGCGTAGGAAACGCTAGCTGTGAAGAAGTACCAAGCTCGGGCCCCTTCATATAAATTCTCGATATGAGCCAAATTCGGATTAGGGTTGCCAACATATAGTTGGTCATACCCAAACTGCTTGGCAAACCAAGAAGGCACGTATGACTCAATTATGCATTTCTTACCTAGTCAGAAAACCAAATAACTGACTCTGATTATGAGGAGCCATCTGAAAATGCCCCCGCTCAGGGATATAAAGACATTGGAGCTTACATATATAAAGATGGTGGTTTCCCATTCCACCCCATAAAAATTAGAAGAGCAACAAAAAAAACCTCATAGTTGTCCTCTTGTGACAGGAGTTGTCTGGCCCGGACTATGTACACATTCGTCCATGTAGCTTACTCAAGCCTCTGTACAAATGGAACAGAAATCTTGCTATCTTGAGCAACTCCCGTCATCATCGAAGGACAATGCAAAATGAACCAGTCCACTAAGTAAGTATATGGCACTAGTACTCAGGGTTGAGAAGTCTTCCAGACGTTCCTCCCAGCAACATATATCTCTCGGACATCAAGGAATTCAGAAGTCAACGCTTGCAAGCCGCTCTGCAAATAGCCTACCATTGCAGATAGGAGACTCACTGGTCTGCCATGGACCAAAAGAATGACTGGTTATACTACCTCAGCCAGGATAGACTCGATTGGCTTTAATGGAACCACACATCATTTCAGCCATATCATCAAGAAGCCGGCAAGGAGAGCGGTGTCGGAGATGGGAGTAGTAGCCTGGTAATGTAAGCTATAGAACTCGATAGAAGACTCAAAACCATTCTCCGGATGGTCATTCTTGTAGCCAGCATTAGGAGCCTTAATACGAACCTTGATACTCTTCAAGGAGCTTGCAGCGAGACTGGTCACAACCACATCTTTCATGTTCAAGTTCTGGAATAGATAGTTGGCCCAGGAAGTATGCATGACGCTGCCTCCACGTAGCCCAACCAGCTGAGCATAAATCTAGAAGTGACACATTATCTCCTAGAACGTTACATAAACTTCTGGATGTGCTACTCTCAAGATAGAGAGCTCTTCAGTGGTAGGGACGAACTCCTCATAGGGCATTTTTCCAAATGGTGGCCCTGATATAGCGTGCATCTCGTAGAGAGCAAAGCCCAGCTCTCTGATGGGTGTGAAGGATGAACAGCTATCTGGATTGTACCACTCCAGCATAGCGAAAAAGTTGGGATGACTTTGAATAATCCCATGTCGAGTGGCCATCACCAAAATTGTGAGGCCAGATTGGGCAAGCAGCACCTTGAGGTCTTCAAGAACGAAGTCTACCATGCGAGTCCACCAACCCCCTTCTCCGGGGTATACCCGGTCAGGAGATCTGAATGCTTGCATAAGGAATTCACCCTGAGTAGCGATGAATCGGCGAACGAAAATGTTTGCCGCAATGGTTATCTCCTTAGAGAGATCTTTTTTTCAATCCTACCAGGCCTCGAGCCCTTAATCTGTCCATCACTCCTCACAAGATGAACATGGTGACCAACAAAGGTCCCAAGAGATACATTCTTCTTCTCCTTGACAAGATCAAAACTCAAATTCCTGTGGTGCCTGACGCTCAATAAATATGAGAGCGGATACATTCATCTCATGTTCGGTAGGAAGAGAAAGTGGTTGTTAACTCTTCACAATAATTTGGAGTTCTCTACATATAGAAATTTGTCATCCATTTCCAGGTGATCTCCAAAAAGGAATGCTAGTTTTATAAACTGATTATGGCCTACCGATGTCTCAATGTCCATGTTAGTAATCAAGGCCATAAGTGTAGATGGTCTGGCATCATGGATCTTGTATGTTCATCCCAGACCTTGAAGATTGCATGATTAAGGTTCTCCACGAAAACCAAAAGCTACACTCTCATCTTGACCACTTGTATACCCGAAGTGATGCTCTTGTGAAAGCGGTACATCATGGAAACACACTGCAAAACAAGAAGCTGAAGTTAGTGGTTGAAACAAATGGTAAAGTTCCAAAGGACTAAGTCCAAAACGTAGGGGTCAAGACCTGCATTCCAATTTCAAAATGCAAGGGCCAGCCCTGTGTTCCAATTTCAGAATGCAAGAGCCAGCCCTGTATTCTAAATACAAAATGCGAGTCGAAAACCCGAGTGTCAATTATAGAACGCAGAGGTTAAAGCCCACGTTTTAGTTATAAAACATAAAGGTCATCTACCATACGAGAAAGAAGAGTTGATTGCCCACATTAGGGAATACATAGACCGCTTGGAACTATGAAGATATGCCAGGACTTGATCCAAATGTAGCGATTTGTGTTTCACAATCAACACAGAGTCTCACTTTTGCATATCAATCTGAAGAGTACAAGTCTTCCAAATCATCATCAACAACGAGATCATCTAGGGTTCAAGAAACTTGTCGAAACAAGTTATTATATCCTTGCTTACCATAGCAGATGGGCACGTGCGGCGGTAGCGGCGCACACAGCTACGGACTCAAGAACACCGCTGGCGTCCTTAACCGGCGGTATTTCTGATGCCGATTCTAACACCTTCCTCGAGTGAGAGCTCAATCTTCTCAAGGCTAGTATCGTCGACATTGAAGAAACTAATGAAGATCGATGGAGATGTTCGGAAGGCAATGAAAATTTTCGTTCAAAAATCAAGACGAAGATGAAGAGTTGATAAAACTCTTGAATGTGACCCAAAGTGGTCTATTCATAACAACAGCCAAGCAGTTAATTCGGTGCGGGATTCTAGGATAGAATCCCAACCACCCAAAACGCAATCTAGGTGTTATATGATAAGGTGGTTAGCCTTCTTAAATGCAAGGCCAACGGTCGCGTTTCAATTTCTCAAACGCCAGGCCCTACCCTATGTTTTAAACTCTAAACACAGAGTTAGACTCCTATTTCAAGCCTCAAACGCGTGTGTCACCTCTGCATTTAAAGTACTCAAACATAGAGGTCACCTTTGTGTTTCACAGGTTTTAAACAATGGGTTCACCCCTGCATTCCCAACATGACACCTACCCCCATGTAAGTCGGGTATCATAAACCCTTTCAACGGAATGTTGTCAAAATCTCTGCACATTCTCAGCAAGGGATCAAGCCAAATCAGCTGATAAAATTATTAATATCGTCAAGTTAATATTACACTTCTGACGATCATTATCGCCATAGAGTTCAATTTAAGCTTGTTTCAGTTTCAACATGGCAAACTTTTCCTCTGACAAAGCCTACTTATCAACTCCCTTTAGCAGAGTGATAAAGTATCAAAACCTTGTTTAAATTACAAGTATCAAAACTTATCATTCCTAATTATAAACTTGTTCAAATTATAAGTACACAAATTCTCATCAAGTTAATATCACACCTATGATAATCAACTTATTGACCCTCTCCAATAGAGCAATAAGTCCTCAAATTTGTTCTGATCACAACAAATTCTCATCATGCTAATATCACACCTCTGACAATCAACTTATCGACTCTCTCCAATAGAGCGATAAGTCCTCAAAGTTACTCCGATCATAATAAATTCCCGTTATGTTAATATTACACCTCTGACAATTAACTTATCGACTCTTTCTAATAGAGCGATAAGTCCTCAAAGTCACTCCGAACGTAACAAATTCCCGTCACGTTAATATTACACCTATGACAATCAACTTATCGACTCTCTCTAATAGAGTGATAAGTCCTTAAAGTTGCTCAGATCGTAGCAAATTCCTATCATGTTAATATCACACCTTTGACAATCAACTTATCGACTCTCTCTAATAGAGCGATAAGTCCTCAGAGTTGCTCCGATCATAACAAATTCTCATCATGTTAATACCACACCTCTGATAATTAACTTATCGACTCTCTCCAATAAAATGATAAGTCCTCAAAGTTGCCTCGATCGTAACAAATTCCTATCATGTTAACATCATATCTCTGACAATCAACTTATTAATCCTCTTCAATAGGATGATAGGTCTACAAATCTCTGTTATGTTAACACTATACCTCTAACAGTCAAACCCCCTTGGAACCTATTCATTCTTTTGCATAAGAATAGAAAGTGTTCATAGAAATCCCCAGCGGGTTAGAAATTTTCTAGAATTACCTTAGCGGTAATAAAGAAAATTTCTGAATTTCACTATAAGTAAAAATGCATGCTATGTTAATACTACACCTCCACACCTCCAATTTTCTTTCAGTGTTTAAAGTGAAAGCATAACACAGGAAGAAGTAAAATTGTTAATTCTATTTCAATAGAATAACAAATATTCATAGACATCCCCAGTAGATTGAAATTTTCTGGAATTATCTTAAATGATAATAAAGAAAAGTGTTAAATCTTGCTCTGTGTGGGTTGTGATGCTAAGTTAAAATTACACCTCTGGCATTTTTGATTATTTTTTATTATTTCAGGATAGAATATGACACACAAAATAAACAGTGAAAAGAAAAAATAGTATTACTTTTTATTCAAAATCAAAAGGAAGATATACAAGATAATATTGTTCTTGTTAAAAGAACGATACAAAGTTCAAATCATGGGTCCATCAAACTAAAAGATGCAAGCTGGGATTTGATATCTGAAAGCTTCTTCTTGTGAGCAGCTCGCACCGTTACCTCAGCCCTTCTCCAGAGCTTGTCCTCATCCAGCACCGTGGCAGCAGCTTCTTTCTTAGCATCCTCAAGGACCTGCATCTCTTGACGATAATTTATAAGAGCTTCTGCATTTTTGACATTGAGCTCGATCATGACAGTTTTTTCTTGAGCAAATTGAGCCTTTTGTCGAGCCGATTCCGCTTGCAGTTGAGCGATGGTCTCCTCAGTTTGAATGATCGTCGCTCGAGCAGCTTCCAAAGTGGTGGTTGAAATTGTAAGCTTATTTTTCCTTTGGGTTCATATCTCTTACAAATGTGCGACCTTGAGTTCCTTCTCAATCAAGCTCTCCTAAATGACTTCACATTGACGTGTCTCTTGGGCTTGTAAGTCAACAAAGGTTGATACAGTCCGAGCTTGAATATTTACACGTCCCAGTTCTTTCAAGACCTTCAGCTTTGTTTCCATGTGGGAGATGACCTTTGAGCAATGTTCAACACAGCGAGCATCACCCACGCATTTGATGTTGTTCAAGCTACTCATTAAGAGAGGTTTGAAAGACTCAAATGTATTTTGACCGACAACGACGACCTCGATCGCCTTCTTTATCGCCCCTTAAAAAGACCAAGGGAGATCTCAAGTAAGATGGGATCACCTACCAGGCTTGATGAAGCAATAGGAGATGGAACTAAGGTCCCCAAAGTCGCAGAGCTAAGCAGGAAGTGAGTAGGCAATTGCGGTGTGGTGGCCGGAGAAGGATTTACGACGTTCAATTGCGAAGGACTTGAGGGAAGAATCATGAGTGCTCCCATTTGACCTGAACTTGGAGCGCTCTTAGTTTTTGTGGATGTGAGAGAAATAGTAAGCAGAACTGACATCTCTGATGAAGGAGTCATTATTACTTGTTGTTCTGGTGGAGGAGATGCAGTTCTAGTCTCATCAGTCTCCCAAGCTGGAATCCTTCATATGGAAATTGTTAAGATGCAGAAAGAAAATTCATAGAGTTCAAAGAAGGACGACACTTACCTACAGGAGAAAGAGGGATATAAGCCGACGCTTTGTCAAAAAAGGATAGTGGTGGGGTATCCTAATCACCTAAATCATCACTCTCGTTGCTACCTTCATCATCACATTCATCATCACCAGCTTCATCACTATCCGAAGAAGCTTCATAATCCACCTTCTCCTCATCACTTGATTTTGAAGGTCCAGGTGAACTCACGACTGTAGCTGTCTTAGTCATGATTCCTGTTGTTGGGCTAGGCCTTATATCCCCAACCGATGGTATTAGTGCTAAAGCGGAGGGAGATTCGTCCCTCCTAAGATTTTCTTGTGTAGCTACTGTAGGCTCATCTACAGGAGGCCTAACTTCTTTAGCTTGGGTAGTGGTGGGAATGATGTCCTGTTGTATCTCCTCTGTGGTTGAAAGAATAACACCTGAAGTCTGATCCAGATTTGTCATGGCAATAGGGTCCATTGTCAGGATAGACTCTGCATCCCCAATAAATGATTCACCCTCATCTTCCTACTCGTCTAATGGTTAGTAAGAAGAAGATCCACCTGATAAAGCAGGACCTATTGAACGGATCCCAGTTCGATAAGGAAGACCAGTGGCAGAAGATTCTTGCCTCTCTTCCTCTCCCATCGCTTTAATAGCATCCTCCATTAGTCTTGATCCCTGCTGACCTTTGGGAGTAGGGGATTCAACCAACAACTTTCGATGAGAGCGTTTCTCTTGTTCTTGGAGTTTTAGCTATCTGAGGTTCTTCTACTTGAGCTCCCTCGGATACCTAGTCTCCTCCCTCCTCAGCAGGCACCTCCTCATAAGATAAATACTCATTGATTCCCTTCAGACGAGACATCTTAGACCCCCTTCTTGAGGTATACATTTTTCTGATCTCTCTTATACCAGATAAGTTCAACATGTACTCAGGCATCTGAGAAGAGGCTTGGTACCAGTTGCAAAAACCCATGGAAACCAAGGAGTTGGGCGTCTTGTGAGGTAATCTGAATTTGGCCCCGGTGTAACCCACAACAGAGTAGTACCAAGCCCTAGCTCCTTCATACAGATTATCGACAGCTACAAGTTGAGCCCTGGTATTCCCAACGTATAGTTGGTCATCCTGAATTGTTGAGCGAACCTATAAGGTTGATAAGGCTCGATAAAATACTTCTTACCCTATCAGAAGAGGAGATAACCCGGCCTGATATTGAGCAACCAATGGAAAATACCTCTATTCAGTTGAGTGAACTCATTGGTACCCACCACATCTTAGAATACTTAACTATACCCTCTGCCTTTGAAGTCAGGGAAGCATCGAAAAACATGATAGTTAAGATCTCTCGACAGGATGTGGCGAACCTTAACCATATAGGTCCCTTCCCACGTAGCTGCTTCAAGCCATTGTAGAAGTGGGATAAATGAATTGCCCTAGGCAGGAGGCACACTCATTAGGGAAGGTCAATGTGAGACGTACCATGCTATCAGATAAGTATACGACATCGATACGTGAGGGTTCGGGGTAGTGAGGCTCTTGTTTTCAACAGCACGTATTTCTTTGACTTGAATGAAATCAAAGGGCCAGCACTCACAAACCATGTTGCAAACAACTTATTATTGTTGGAAGCGGGTTTAAAGGCCTCCCAGGGGCTAGAAGAACAACCGGGTACACCACCTCTGCTACAAGGGCATCTACTGGCCTGGTGGGGACAACACAGCATTTCAGCCATAACATTAGAAATCCAGTTAACAGTGCCATATCCAATATAGAGGTTGCTGCTTGATGATGGAAGCTCTCAAACTTGGTCTGAGCTGGGAAAATGTCCTCTCTAGCCTCATTGATATAGTGAGCAGTTGCATTATTGATCCGGGCTTGGATGTCCTCTGGAGTGCTCACAGTCAAATGAGATACGGTAGCGCCCTTGTGGGTCAGATTTTGAAATAGGTATTCTGCCCACGATACTTATTTCACGCCACTCCCTCTTGCCCCCATCAGTTGTGTGCAGATATGAAAATAACACATTACTTCCTAGAGAGTGTCATAGATTTTAGGGCTTGACTTCCTCAAGATTTTGAGTTTTGCTACTCCCGGAATAAATTCTTCATACGGCAGGTCCCCGAATGGAAGGTTGGAGATGTCAAACATCTCATGGATGGAGAAACCTAACTCCCAGATAGGAGTGAAGAAAGTACAGGTTTCAGGGTTATACCGCTCCAATATGGCATAGAAATTATAGTGACTGTGAGCGATATGGTACCGAGTGGCCATCACAGGACAACCAATGCCAGATTTGGCAAGTGGCATCTCAAGCTCCTTCAAGACAAACTCCATCATTCGGGTCCACCATCCTGCCTTTGTAAAATGAACCCATCCAGGGGACCTGAATACTTGTGCAGGGAATTCACCTTTTACCGTCATAAATCTTCTGATGAAAGTGTTAGCCAGACTAGCCACTTCACCAATTGGATATTCCCTTGAAATAAGCATGATCCTAGAGCTATCACCTGTCGGTTATAACCTACGGTGTGGATGCCATGAAAAGTTAGAGCACCAACTACAACCTTGTCTTGCTCCTTGATGAGATCCCAGTACGTGTGCCTCGAGATGGAAGCACACTGAAAGTATGATAGAGGGAACATTCTCTCCATGTTGGGTAGAAAGAGACGGCGATCTCCCACCTTCCTTAACCATTTATAATCCCCATCGTACATGATATCCTTCTCAATTACGATGGAGTCTCCAAACATAGTTGTCGGTTTGTTAAACTTCTTGTGGTCTATGTTCTTAAATCTGGTATTTTTAACCAAGACCCTGAGCATTGCTGCAGAGGCTTGGGTAGTACTATATGCATGCTCCTTATCAGTATCTTGGAAGATGGGGAGTTCCTGGCTTAGATTGAATGTCACATTACAATCCACGCCACCTTCATGGCCGAAGTGATGGTAGAAAGAAAGAGGCTCATTGGTATAGCACATTGCAAATGGTAGAAATAATCAGTTAGCGCAGAGCTAAAATAAGTCTAAACAGACTAAGTTTGAAATACAGAGGTCAAACCCTGTGTTTCAAAAATCAAATGTAGAGGTTGAACCCTGCATTTCAAAAATCAAACACAGAGGTCGAACCTTACGTTTCAAAATAAAAATGCAAGTTCGAACCCTACATCTCAAAATCAAACACAGAAGTTAACCCTGGGTCTCAAAATCAAAATACAAAGGTCAACCTAGTGTTTCAAAAATCAAAACGCAGAGGCTAACCTAGCATTTTAAAATCAACACGATAGGCTCAAACTTGCAGTTCAAGCTTGAAACGCAGAGATCCACCTTGCATTCTAGTAACAAGACGAGCCTTGTTCGTCGTTCAAAATCTAGAACTTGTCAAAATAAGTTTTTCAGTCCATAAGGTCCCATACTTACCGCCGACGAATGGAATTTATGGCGGTGGCATGGTCGCTTGAGCCGCGGCACCACCAACGGCCGAGGTCGTCGGTGCATCTAAACTCGCCGTTGTGGGTTTCCTGTCACGAGGCTTAGCACTAACCTTCTTAGGAGCCATGTGGATGATGTGTTGTCAGAGAAGATGAATAGTTCTCATCGGAGTTTCAGAACAAGAATGCTCGTTAATCAGCTCGGAGAAGCTTGCAAGAAAGGAGAAGAGTCGAGAAGACTCTTGATTTGACCATGGCGGTCTATTTATAAACAGCTAGAGCTGTTAAATCGGCACGGGATTTGAGGCCAAAATCCCTCCAAAACGTGATTTTCGTGTTCACGCTGAGTCGGTTAGACTCCTGAAATGTTGGGTTCACCTTTGCATTTTAAATCTTAAACGCCAGGTTTACCTCTGCATTTCAAGACTTAAACGTGTGGATCACCTTTGCATTTCAAAATTCTAAAGCTTTACAGCTGGTGTTTCTATGATGGCTACACAATCCTTGGCTCTCTCTTACCCAACTCTTGCAACTGCGCCTCACATGTTCATCAATGCCTATAAGAATGTTTTCGCTGTGGCTATTGACACGGAATACACATTCCCATAGGCTAAGAGAGTGAAGGAGTATCTCAAGGATCCAAGCAAGTTTATTGTTACTCCATCTTCCAAGAAAGAGTAGAAAGATGAGCCCACTGATGAACCTGATGATGGTAACTTGGGCTTTAGCTTGTTTGACTAAGTCTTTGTCATCAAGTCACAAAAGTTACCTTGTTTGGTTTAAGGCCCTTCAGTTACTTAAAAACTTATTTGGGTTTCTTAGATTTATGTGTTACCTATGAGAGGCTAGGCTTCAGTACTAAAAAAACTATCAATGGCCATCAAGGTGACGAAAATCAAGAAAAAAATGACCTACAACAAGAAGCTATGTAGCCTCTTGGATGAGTACAGACAAGTTCTAATCGTTGATACCGATCAAAAAGAGATTCCATGGGGATTCAGCGATCCTCACGAGGAAGAACATCTCCTTCATAAATGATGAGTTGATCTTTACCAAGGGAAATCTAAAGAAAGTTAGCGAGAAAGTCGCTAAATACAAGGTTGGATCACTTTCTAGCATTGGGCTTGTGGCTCTCACTGATGTTGTCATCTCTCATATTCTAAATTGGAGACTCATCTCCTCATTTCAAAACAACAATGCCCATTTTTTCACTTCAGAAACAGGGCCACGATAAGCTTCTTCATACTAATCTTGCATGGTTAGTGTTTGCAATCAAGTCCACAACGCCTTCAAAGTGGATGTAATGAACAATCACCCAACTAATCCAAAATTAAAATTAGGATCCAAAGTATTCCGAAAATTCATTCCAATCAACTGTGAACTTTTGAATACTTTGGAAGGGGTTCTGTAGCCTGTCTAAAAATTACTACAGATGACTGGTTCCCACCAATCACTGATAATGGAAGTTATAATTCGATGACTTTCATAAGGCTACAATTTGGAGACTTTCATGACAATCAATGAATGTTACAATTCAACAATCTTCACAACAACTAATGAAAGCTCTGATCAACAGCTTTTACAAACAACAGTGGGAGTTACAATCTGATGACTCCCCACATTTTAAGGAGCTGAGACGAAGATTACAAGATGACGATCTTCATAATGCTCTAACAAAAGAGGCTACAAGTCAAAAGTCTCTTCAACTTAAGACGCAAAGCTCACCTTTGCGTCCTAAGAACGAGACGCACAGCCACAGCGGTCTCTAAAGAGCAAGGCATAAGGTTCATCGTTGCGTTTTAGCCCCCAAATGAGGAACCCAACTCTGTGTCCCAGACACAGAGTTCACGTCCAAAATGCCAGATTAGCATTTGACTTGTTCAAACATGCCAGAATAGTTCCAGAGCCATTTTTGCATGATTTAAGGGGATCATTCCACCACTTAGGAGTGAATTATGGGGTTAGTTACACCCCTTAATCCCCTATAAATACCAAAAAACTCAATGGAGTTCGGGGATCTTGAATTTTGGAGATAAAAAAGGCACTTTTGGAGAAGAAGATCGGCATTCATCCTTCAACAACGGAGAGCATCTTTAATTTCAGCAACAGAGAGCTTAGATCTTAGCTTGAAACCAATTTTGGTTAAACCAATTAACTCCTTTATAGAGTTTTAAACTCACTCTAAGTTCTTAAACTCGTTAAGAGTTATTTTCAAACTTACCACGCAAGTTCTCCTTAACGTTAACCAAGAGTAAGATATCGTGTTCCACGAGGTGAAGCGTTCGGATCGTCAATGGGATACAAGGATCTTGTAGGCATCGAAAATTGCCTATAGGTCTCCACGAACAGCTCAGCGCTAAGAAAAGACGATGAACATCACTATCCAGTTCACAGAAACTTGATTGACGTCGATGAACGCCTAAAGTGGATCGACGAACTACGTGGAGTAACGAAGTTTCAGAATAATGAGGATACGAACTGATTGGGAACCTCGTGTTGTTCGCAAACGGCAAAATACCCTTCGTGTCTCATTTATTCCATAGATGATCTAATCATTAGAGCTTATAGAACTCCTCGTCAGCTTTCCAACACACTTTGAATTGCTCAAATCCGAGTTCGGATGAAGAAGTTACGGTAGAAACGGACAAACGTACAAAAAGAGCGTCTCAGCCTGAGTTGAGACACCCCGAGGTGTCTCGGCACAAGCCAGACACCCCAAGGTGTCTCGGCCCAGGCCGAGACACCCAAGGGTATCTCGACTCAGGTCGAGACACCCAAGGGTGTCTCGGCCTGGCTGAGACACCCTGGGGTGTCTCCAGCCCCTAAAAACGTCCGTTATGCGGTTTTAACCTCCCGGATCTCCTTGAAGCCTATAAATACAGCCCCTGGAGCCTCATTTTTTCAGATCTAGAATTTTGGAAAATTGGCGAAGCCCTGCCGGACCGAAGATTGATCAAGTTCTTCAACACAAGAGAGAGAAATTCTTCAGATCTGCATCACCCGCATCCGTTCCTTAGGATTATCCCGTTGCGATAATCCTAAGAAGAGCAATTATCTCACCGTTGCCGAGATAAGCGCTTCTGCTTCTAGATTCCTTCGCAGATCGATGGAGTTTTGGATCTGATATGATTGTCAGGTAGTCCACGGATATCGACGTCCCCGTCACCGGCTAAAGACCCACGCAAGCAAGAAACGACGAACGGATCTTGCGTTATTTTTGAAAAAGTTGTAATCTTTCATTTTCTTTGTTCTTTTTATTGAATATTTTGAATTCTTTGTAAGCAATTAATATTATAATGAATTCGACAAAGAAATTAACTTTCACCAAAAACAAACTGGCGACCACAGTGGGAGCCAACAGCCTCGCTGCCGAGGCTGTCGTGACGCAACCGACATTCAAGATCCGCGTGAATGAAGAGATCGAATATGAGTTCGATCAATAAAAGTTTGAAGAGTATCTCTCTTCCTCCTCCCCCAGATCCGCCTCTCCAAGCAGGCGTAGGAAGGTCTCCTCTTCCAGAAACACCCGTGGGATTTCAGGCTTGAAGATCCAGGATCCCCTCGCCGCCGCTGCATCCAAGCCCCGCGACGTCCCTGCGGCATCCAAAGAGGTTGAAGCTGTAGATCCAGACTCCTCCTCCGCCGTGAAGATAACTGATGAAGGCGATCCAATTCTGTCGAAGAGGGTACGTCAAAGACGGCGTCAACGCCTTGCGCGATAATTGGCCAAAGCTTCGGAGTCGATGGACGGGGTCCGCTATAATGAGGATCTGAAATCCAGGCAGCGCCGAGAACAACAACGGCGAACGACTAACACCTCCTCCAAGATAGAAACGAACGAATGGGTTCATGTCAAGAGGACCCGCTCCACCCTTGAAGAGCGAATCAAGAAGCGTCGCGTATTACTCGCGCATGCCCAAGCCCTTTTGCAGAAAGCAAAAGAAATGCAGAAGGAAGAAGCAGTTGAGAAACCGCCCAAGCGCAAACAGGTGTAGGTGCCGAAGGCAAAGCCGTCGCTTAAGGCGAAAATGAACGAAGTTACCGTCCGGCCTTCGCCAACTTCAGATCCTGTTTCTCCTGTCCCCACACCTCTGACGGAGCCGGGTAATAGCATGGATCTCACCAAGTCCAGAGTTCCTTTGAAAGGTCGCCTCGGTCCTCTACCTGAAGATCGAAGTAAAGCACCCGTGAAGGAGCGATTGGGACCATTGAAAGGTCCCCAAACAACAATCCAGACTCGGGGTCGTATCAACCCCCCTATGAAAGATAATAAAGGGAAAGCCCCTGTTACCGACCGTATTGGATTGCGGGTTGAAGTTCAAGAGTCTGTTAGGTTTTCACGCTCGCAAAAGCGTAAACCTGAACGAGTAACTTTTGGAGACACCAATAAAGCGTCGTATCCCCAGAGGGAAACACATTTGTCTGATGATGATGATGTTATACCTGGGAAGTCGTGCTAACACTCTATGGGTTGCTCCAGTTATCAAACTGACGAGTTGTACAATAGGGCCGGGAGTACGGATAAGTCTCGAAAGAGAAACATTCGAGACATGGATTCTCACTGTCTGTGTGCCAACATAATCAAGGTGGTATTATCAGAATGCTGCTGTTCTAAACCCCAAGAAGAGTTTCGGTGTTTGAGAGAATCTCTACCAGAACATCCGAGACCAAACCAAGGCATGTCCGTAGGAGGAAACCTGTCCTCCGAGGTAATGAATTTCCAGAAGCGTCCGTCAATATGACTGGGAGAGGGAAGTCAACACGACGCTTTAGTCCGGATCAGTTTGTCGCGGTGTCCCAGCGTATGACTCGATTGCGATCAGGGACCAGTAGGCGAAAGAATTACCAAAGGATGCAAAAGAGACTTCCTTTAGAAGAGGAAACGTCAGACGTTTGCTCGGATGCTTGCTCGGCAATGGCTTCCGATGATACTGAATCCAGCACGGGGTAATCATACGAGTCATTCATGATCAGCGCCGAGCAGATGGCTAAGATACTTGAGGACGCTTTGACTAAACAGAAGGAAAATTTCAAATTCGAAATGGAAATGGCCATGCAGCAGATGAGAGAGATGCATGACCAGCAAATCGCGGCACTGACAACTCATCAATGAGAATCCAGTCGTCGCAATAATCTTAACCAAGGTGATGATGAACGGGAAGTGGAGGATAATGCCAACATGAACACACCTCCCGTCAATAACAATAATGGGGGTGGCCCTTCGAATGATAACAATACAAAGGAGGATCACGTTACTTCTCCCCGAAATCACTCGAAGACAGATACAAGTGAGGATAAAAAAATGAAGGACTTGGAGAGCAAAATCAACGCATTGATGAATGCTCAAGAAGTGAAGAGGTTCGGAATACCATGTCCATACCCAAGGGAATGGGAATCAATTCCATATCTGGCGAAATTCAATTTGATCAATTTCACGCTGTTTGATGGAAAGGGTTTCCCTACCCAGCACTTAATATATTTAAGTCTCATTTAGGAATAATCTCCGGGAATGAACCTCTAATGGTGCGGTCATTCGTTGGCACACTTCGAGGAGCAGCCTTTGATTGGTATCGCCGTCTCAAATCGAGGAGTATCAACAGTTGGGATGACATGGAGGATATGTTTTTGACGAACTTCTTCGATGACGATACCGAGATTTCGATCGGTACACTATTTGACGAAAAGCAGAAGAACGGGGAGACGGTTGAAAACTTCATCAAGAGATTCCGGAACAAAGCAATGAACTACAGGGATCCGATCAGTGAACACTTCATCCTTGAGACTTGTCACAATAATCTTTCGTTGGACATCCTCGAAGCTATGGGAATGGCACCACCAAAGACCTGGAAAGATTTGAAAGTGCAAGGAGAACGAGCCGAACGATTCCTTAAAAGGAAGAAGGCTAAAAGAGGTCAAACGGCAAATAATACTCCACAGCAAAATTTTGTTCCTCAAGGTAAAGGGAAGGCACAAGCAAACGTAGTGGACGCGAATCAAACGTTCGAAGTGCAATTGCAACCGCAATAGCAGCAGCAGAAAGCACCTCAGCAGTCACGGTGGCAACAACAGCCTCAGAAACAGAAGGCTTCGGAACCAAAATTCCCGAAGGTCTATTCATTCTAAGAAGAGGAAGTTTATGGTATTTTCAAATACCTTATAGAAAATAACAAGATCAAGTTGTCTCCGATCCAAAATCAGGAAGACGCTAAAAGAGTTGACGATCCAAAGTACTGTGCGTTCCATAGAGCGGTGCATCATCCTACCAAGGCATGTTACACCCTCAAGGACAAGATCCAAGCTTTAATAAATATCGCGGTCATCACTATGAAACAGCCTAAAGAGAAGAAGGTGGGCGCAAATGCAGTGTCGATAAGTTTCAGATCCGTTCCCTTAAACTGGTTTTAGCCTGAGCCAGTAATAAACGCGGCGGTGAAGACGGTGAACGATGATCCTCACCAGCAACGCCAGAAAGGACTAGTACCGCACACAGCCCTGAATGGTGAGATTCTTTTGGTTCGGCCCGATCTAATTGGAGATGAACAATGGACTGGATCCTCTTCCAACAAAAGGTCGAAAGGAAAAGGTAAGTCTTGTTGCGGAGCTTCTGCTATTCCAGAGGAAGACGACGAAGCAATTCCTGCTTTCTCATTTTCTAACAATGAACATGAAACTTTTTTAACCACCGGAGAGCCAGTCCTCGCCATCAGAAATGGGAACGAGTATCGATTCAAATATCCAAGTGCCTCCGATCGACTAGCTGAGGTAGGGGTGATTACAACTCCCCTCGCACCTGCTGAGAAGACCCAACAGGAGCCCCTGCACCAAGATGCTCAAAACCCGAGGCAGTCTCATTTCAATCGGCCAATTGGAAGAGATAAACCGGGAAATTCAAACACTTCATACCACTTCGATGTTATGACCTAATTGGCTAACATCCCAGTGAAAGTAACTCTACACGAGTTATCACGTCTTTCTAAAAACACTAGAGAGGCGTTCACGATCACTCCTGACCAGCTCACCCAAATTGTTCAAGAAGCATTAATCAAGCAGAAAGAAGAATTTCAGGCTAAGATGGAGTTGACCATGCAACAAATAAGAGAGTTGCAGGCTCAAAAATATCAATTTCCTAAATCCGGTCATCAAGTGGAGTCTAGTTGTTACACTATGTCAGGTTCGCCTATTCAAAATAGGACAAGTAACAATAACCCGAATCTGAATATGGTCATCAAGACTGATTCACCCCTCGATAATACTGGGGGTAGTACGATTGAACCCCTCAATGACACTGAGGGTGGCCTAATTCCTTCTTCTCGACATCGCTCGAGGAAAGATGAAGATGAAGACAAGAAACATAGGGAGGTCGAGTCTATCACCACCCCCATCAGGCATTATCCCAAAAGAAAGAAAGTTGAGGGAAGCCAACCGGAGTTCATACCCAGGTTTGTTGTTAATATTAATCAAACGTTACAGCGACAACCACAAGAGAAATCGCCACAACAGTCGCTTCAAATGCAACGATACTCTTTCAAGGATGATGAGGTTCCAGCTATCCTCAAATACCTCCTAAAAAACGACAAAATCAAGCTCCCACCTATTAAAAACCAGGAGGAAGTTAACGGGAGTTCAGACCCAAAATATTGTGAGTACCACAGGAGGGTCCATCATCCCACCAAGACTTGTATCACTCCCAAAAATACAATACAAGCCTTAGTCGAAGCCGACGTCTCAGTGGCAGAACAAACCGAATGAGAACGATCATGACACTCCGACAAGTATAAGAGTATAAACTACTTCTCAATCCTCCGACCGGTATAAGAGGTTAAACTGCTCCCTGATACTCCAACATGTATATGAGTCTAAACTGTTTCATTTCTTTCACGAAAATTTCCTGGAGAATTTTTATATGTAATATTCTTAGGGATAACCCAACCACTATAAAAGTGATAAGTAAAACATCCACATTTAAGCTCTAAATGTCAGAATGTTTCCCATTATTGTTATCAAATTCACTAATTCTCATGAGTTATCTTGTTGAGACGAGATTCGATCCTTTTGACAGATTAATTTTTCCTCACAAAATCCCCCCACTGATCAAGTCAATTGACGGTGGGTCCACTAAAATTTCTATCCGCTAATTCATGGTAATTTTTAAAGCTTGACGTGTTAAGTCCTGATCACTTAACATCAAAATCCTCCATCGAGTGGCTAGTACAAACCAGTATTTCTACTGCTACTTGTATTCTACTCCCTTTGCTTTCAGGTCAAACCTATAAAAGTTAGGGCCAAAGCCAGATTCCCCTCTCGATTCCTTCCATGAACGAGAGGTCCACTTTCAAATAGAACAATCAAACCTATAAAAGTTAGGATTGTCTCCAACTTCACTTAGTCAAACATGCAGATAGTTAGGACTAAGATTGAGTTATCCCTTTCGATAAACGAAAGACTTCCACCTCTTCCTTTTTAACCAAACCTATAAAAGTTAGGGTTGAAATTGAAATTACCCCTCAATAAATAAGGAACTCTTTTCTTGGATCAGGCAACCAATCCTATAAAAGTTAGGGTTGCTTGAATCTTTCCGATTCTCGGAGTGGGGATCCCACTCCTAGTCTCATCTTTCCAGATTCTGGGGGTGGAAATCCCTCCTCGAGTTTCCTTTTCAACTGAAGATAGAATATAAAATTCTTCCTCTTCGGTGCTGGGAGATAGAATATAAAATTCTTCCTCTCACATCTTTCGGTCCGTCTTTACCCTAAACAAGACCTGGGGCCAAGAATAAAAAATTCTTCTGCTCCAACTTTGGGTTTGTCTTTACCTTAAGAAAAGACACAATTCTCGACTTCCACTCCGCGCACTTTATGCACGGGGAATTTTATCTCGACTCCTAAATAGAGATAAGCCTACGCCTAACACGCGTTGCCGGTTTAGTCTTTCACCAATTAAAAAAGACACCAAAGTTTAATTCTGGGGAATTTTATCCCGAATCCTAAGTAGGGATAAGTCAACGCCTAATACACGTTACCGGGCGCCATATTTTCCTAAAAAATGGTGAAGTCTATGTATTCAAAATCATAGCACTAAGTCTAAGAGAAGTAATTCTCTTAGCGTAACGTTACATGTGAAACGGGTTTTAATAATTCACATGCTAGCCCGATTCAAACGGTAATCGGTAAAGGCACATAAAACCCGTTGAAGGCTGGGGGTTTGCTAAAAATCCTAAAGTCAATGTCTAACACACATCGCCGGTTTAGTCTTTCGCCGATTGAAAAAAACACCAGAGTCTAAGTCTGGGGAATTTTATCCTGAATCCTAAGTAGGGATAAGTCATCGCCTAACACGCGTTGCTGGGTATCTTTTCCCATAAGAAACGGTAAAGTCTATGTATTCAAAATCATGGCATCAAGTCTAAGAGAAGTAATTCTCTTAGCACAACGTTACATGCGGAACGGATTAAAATAATCTGCATGCTAGCCCGATTCAAACGGTAGTTGGTAAAGGTATATCAAACCCGTTGATGGCTGAGGATTTGCCAAAAATTCTATAAGCATTATGTCCACTGGGTTCACAGCCAACAAAGAAACATTACGATAAAAGAAGGAATGTGCTAAGGAAAAGACTTTCTTTCATTAATAAAATCAGGTCAAAGAAGATGTCTCAGATCAGATTTAACAAACTGAAGGGAGTAATTTTAGCCTTAACAGAACCACGAATTTCCTGAAACCTCGACCCCCGCGAAGGAGGATGTCGGTTCTTCCCGAATGACCCGCGAAGGGGGCAAACGAGGATACAACAGAACCATGAATTTCCTAAAACCTCGACCCCCGCGAAGGAGGATGTCGGTTCTTCCCGAACGACCCGCGAAGGGATCAATCGGGGATACAGAAAGCACACAGCGCACATACTCACCCCCAAAAGAGAAAGCTGCGGAGGAGGATGCCGTAGGAGCCTCCCTCTTGCTATGCTGTGAGAAGAAGCGGCTCCTATGAAATCGTGATCGACGCGGAGACATGAAGAACCTGCAATAAAAATCGGCGGGTCAGGTACAATCATAAATCTGAACACCCGAAATTTAAAAGGGAAATTGAGAACTTTAACTAAAATCTCATGAAATAAATGGGATTTTATAGTTGAAGTCTAATTAAACCTATGGGTTTTGTGCATGCAAAACAAAGAGCTCATATTGCGGTGTAAACCCTCATGATAAATTTTTGGTGAAATATACAAAATACCCCTCGTGTTCAAGGCTAAATTCTAGTCAAGGACACGCTCAAATTGGATCATGATCATCATATTTTTTCATCTAACACCCCCAATATCCCACAATTTTGGCTAACTTTACAAATAAATCCTTTTGTAAAATTTAGCTAATTTTGCAAATAGACCCCTCCACAAATTTCGGTCTAGTTTCCGCATACCCTTCTTAAAACTTTAGTCATGGATTTTTGGTCTAAACTTTGGAAATTTCAGTCCACTTTTGCACAAAAGTCCTCAAATTTCAGTCCACTTTTGCACAAAACCCCCTCAAATTTTGGCCATAGTATTAATTTTGCATAAAACCCCCCAAATCTTTGTACATACACACAACCCATCATCAAGATCCTATCTTTTTCATAAAACCTAATTCATGAGAACAAAAAGCTATGATCTTGACATATAAATTCATGGCATACCCTCATTACAAGCATAAAGTTTCAATCTTTATCAAAAAATGAGAGAGTTTTTGAGGGGAAGCTTACCCAAATCAAGAAGCTTCCTTTGAGCTTGAAGATGAAGAAAAAACCTAGCCTTGAGGGGAGGGAATTTTCGGCCAAGAAAGGAGCACAAAAAATCCGAATTTTAGGGTTTTAAAGGGGAGAGTTGTAATAGGTTTGGAGTTCTTAAAGAGTAAGAGCAATGGTGTTTGGATAAGAGGAGGAAGAAGATAGGGTTTGGGGGGGAAAAGGACTCTCTTTTGAAAATTTGAAAGAGGGGAAAAGTGCACCATACAAAAGAAAACAAAAAAAGAGGGAGGAGACACAATGGTGTCTCGGTTTTTGAACCGAGACACCCTAGGGTGTCTCGGCCAAGGTTGAGACACCCACGAGTGTCTCAACCCAGTTCAAGCCCCCGATTGTGTTTTTCAAGTCCGAATTTTGCCCATCTTTGTCGGTTATTGGGTATTTTGACCAAATCGACACTGGGCGATTCAAAACCCCAGGGTCAACGCCGGTCAACGCGTAACCCTTGGTCAACGCCAGTCAACGCGTTGCGATCAAAAAGCCAACATGCGACGTTCAAAACCCTAGGGTCAATGCCGGTCAACGCGTAACCCTAGGTCAACGCCAGTCAACGCATTGCGATCAAAAAGTTAACGTACGACGTTCAAAACCCTAAGGTTAATGTCGGTCAACGCGTAACCCTAGGTCAACGCCAGTCAACGCGTTGCGATCAAAAAGTCAATGTACGATGTTCAAAACCCTAAGGTCAACGTCGGTCAACGTGTAACCCTAGGTCAACGTCAGTCAACGCGTTGTGATCAAAAGTCAACGTCAGGCGATTCAAAACCCTAGGGTCAACGCCGGTCAACGCGTAACCCTAGGTCAACACCAGTCAATGTGTTGCGATCAAAAAGTCAACGTGCAACGTCCAAAACCCTAAGGTTAACGCCGGTCAACGCGTAACCCTAGGTCAACGCCAGTCAACGCGTTACGATCAAAAAGTCAACGTACGATTTTCAAAACCCTAAGACCAATGCCGGTCAACGCATAACCCTAGGTCAACGCCAGCCAACGCGTTGCGATCAAAAAGTCAACGTACGATGTTCAAAACCCTAAGGTCAATGTCGGTTAACGCGTAACCCTAGGTCAACGCCAGTTAACGCGTTACGATCAAAAAGTCAACGCACGACGTTCAAAACCCTAAGGTCAACGCCGGTCAACGCGTAATCCTAGATTAATGCCAGTCAACGCGGTGCGATCAAAAGGTCAACGCGAGTCAATATATCATGACGGAGATAGTCAGTTCAAAGTCAACTCGACGACACGAGCCAAACTCAACGCATCAGTTTTAGATTTGAGACTTTGACGACGGCCAGGCGATAAACGCAACGCCGAAAGAACTTCAGCTATTCGTCAAAGCATCGAATAGAGTGAAAATCGAAGGAGTCAAGAATTGAAGCTAACTACATATCCTTTACACCGATCGAAGGCTGGACCAATCACATCCAAAGTATCTGTAGGCCTCTTCTATAAAAGAAACGAGTCTGGAACGCTTTGGAGGGGGTATCTGTAGGCATCGAAAATTGCCTATAGGTCTCCACGAACAGCTCAGTGCTAAGAAAAGACGATGAACGTCACTATCCGGTTCACAAAAACTTGATTGACGTCGACAAACGCCTAAAGTGGATCGACGAACTACGTGGAGTAACGAAGTTTCAGAATAATGAGGATACGAACTGATTGGGAACCTCGTGTCGTTCACAAACGGAGAAATACCCTTCGTGTCTCATTTATTCCATAGATGATCTAATCATTGGAGCTTATAGAACTCCTCGTCGGCTTTCCAACGCACTTTAAATTGCTCAAATCCGAGTTCGGATGAAGAAGTTACGGCGAAAACGGACAAACGTACAAAAAGAGCGTCTCAGCCTGAGTTGAGACACTCCGAGGTGTCTCGGCACAAGCCAGACACCCCAAGGTGTCTCGGCCTGGCTGAGACACCCTAGGGTGTCTCTAGCCCCTAAAAACGTCCGTTATGCGGTTTTAACCGCCCGGATCTCCTTGAAGCCTATAAATACAGCCCCTGGAGCCTCATTTTTTCAGATTTGGAATTTTAGAAAATTAGCGAAGACCTGCCGGACCGAAGATTGATCGAGTTCTTCAACGCAAGAGAGAGAAATTCTTCAGATCTGCATCACCCGCATCCGTTCCTTAGGATTATCCCGTTGCGATAATCCTAAAAAGAGCAATTATCTCACCGTTGCTGAGATAAGCACTTCTGCTTGTAGATTCCTTCGTGGATCGACGGAGTTCCGGATCTGATCTGATTGTCAGGTAGTTCACGGATATCGACGTCCCCGTTACCGGCTAAAGACCCACGCAAGCAAGAAACGACGAACGGATTTTGCGTTATTTTCGAAAAAGTTATAATTTTTCATTTTCTTTGTTCTTTTTATTAAATATTTTGAATTCTTTGTAAGCAATCAATATTATAATGAATTCGACAAAGAAATCAACTTTCACCGAAAACAGATCTGAACTCCCATCGACACCAAGAAGAACCCAGGTTAAACAAAGGGAAGGGTCTCCGTCGATCATTTCTCTCTTTTGTAATTCAGGAAATCAATTGAGAGGAATTGTAATTTTTTCTAAGTTTATTAGAGAGAGATTGCATTGAGAGAATTGTAATTCATTCTTTTTCTAAGTCTGTTAGAGAGTATAATACACGTTCAATTTTTCATTTTCTTCTTTCAATTTTCCCACCAAACACCCCCTTCGCCACCACCAACCATTCTGGCCAAGTTGTTCGCTCCTTTTCTCCCACTAATTTCCTCCGCTCTCTTTTTCTTTTCACCCCTAAACTAAAAGAAGCCCTCAAATTCATCGGAGTTCTAGTCGGAGGATCCATCAAAGAACAGATCGGTCTCCAACACTTAAAGATGAAGAGGTGGCGAAGAATGAGGTGGAGGAGGCAGGGATGGAGGAGGAGGAGGAGGAGCTCGAGGCCGTCACAAATTCAAGACCTTTAAGCTATCGGTTTTTTTTGACAATTTTTGATATTAAGTTCAAGTCTAAGATGGAATATTAACTCTAATGAGTTAGAAGTGAAGTCCAAAAGCTTATATGTTAAGTCTATTAGATTGAATAATAAGTCTATTAGCTTATATGTTAACGGCGTGTTTGTTTCAAAAAAAAAATTGGCATTTGAGTGAGATTTCAAATTCTAGGATCAAAAAGTGGGTTTTTTGGGTTTTAGAATTCCATAAAACTTGTTTGTTTCAAAAACAAATTTTAGAATATTAAATCCCCAAATAATAAAAAAGTATTATATTTAAGGATTTGTGAAATCCTCTTTTTTGGGTAGGATGTGGGGTGGATTTCAAATGTGTTAGACAAATTAAGGATTTTAAATTCTAAAAAGTTTGAAACAAACAAAAATATTACAAATTATAGCATTCCAAATCCCAAAATATTGTTGAAACAAATAAAGTTTTAGGAATTCTAACTCATAACAAATTACCTATGGATTTCAAATCCCATGGTAAAATTCATATCCTAAAATTATAGGATTTAAAACAAACACCCCCTAAGTCTATTGGGTTGAATAATAAGTCCAATTTATTGGATATTAAGTAATGGATTATATGTTAAGTCCAATTTAGTTTGTATTAAGTCCAGTTTGGTTTATGTTAAGTCTAGTGTGGTTCATGTTAAGTCCATTTTGATTCACGTTAAGTCCAGTTTAGTTCATGTAAAGTCTAATTCAATTTGTTTTAAATCTAAAAATAAGTTGAATTAGACTTAACATGAATAAGATTGGACTTAACATAAAATTAAATTGGACTTAACATGAATCAAATTGGACTTAACATAAAATTAGGCTTAAAATAAGTTGAATTAGATTTAACATGATTTAAATTAGATTTAACAAGAATTAGATTAGACTTAACACGACTTAAATTAGACTTAACAAAAAAATTAGACCTAAAACAAGTTAAATTAAACTTAACATGATTTAAATTTAACTTAACAGGAATTAAATTAGACTTAACATGAATCAAATTGGACATAATATGAAATTAGATTTAAAACAAGTTAAATTAGACTTAACATGATTTAAATTAGACTCAACAAGACTCAAATTGGACTTAATATAAACCAAATTGGACTTAACGTGAACCAAAATGGACTTAATATGAACCAAATTGAACTTAACATGTACCAAACTAGTTTGGTTCGTGTTAAGTTCAGTTTGATTCGTATTAAGTCTAGTTTAGGATAAGTTCATTTTGGTTTACGTTAAATCCATTCTGGTTCACTTTAAGTCCAATTTGGTTCATATTAAGTCTAATTTAGTTCATGTTAAGTCTAATTCAACTTGTTTTAAATCTAAAAACAAGTTAAATTAACATGAAGTAGATTGGACATAACATGAAATTAAATTAGACTTAACATAAAATTAGGCTTAAAACAAGTTAAATTAGACTTAACATGGTTTAGATTAGACTTAACAGAAATTAGATTAGACTTAACACGATTTAAATTAGACTTAATGTGAAATTAGACTTAACATTATTTAAATTTAACTTAACAGGAATTAAATTAGACTTAACATGAATTAAATTGGACTTAATATAAAATTATACTTAAATAAGTTTAATTAGACTTAACAAGATTTAAATTAGACTTAACAAGAACCAAATTGGACTTAACATGGACTAAATTGGACTTAAAGTGAACCAAATTGGCTTAACATGAACCAAATTGGACTTAACACGTAGCAAACCAGTGTAGTTCATGTTAAGTCTAGTTTGGTTTATGTTAAGTCTAGTTTGATTCGTGTTAAGTTTAGTTTGGTTCGTGTTAAGTCTAGTTTGATTCCTGTTAAGCCTAATTTGGTTCACTTTAAGTTCAATTTGGCTCCCGTTAAGTCCAATTTGATTCATGTTAAGTCTAATTTGGTTCATATTAAGTCTAATTTGATTCTTGTTAAGTCTAATTAAATCATGTTAAGTCTAATTCAACTTGTTTTAGTCTAATTTCATATAAGTCCAATTTGATTCATGTTAAGTCTGATTTAATTCCTGTTAAGTCAAATTTAAATTATGTTAAGTCTAATTCTATTTGTTTTAGGTCTAATTTCATGTCAAGTCTAATTTAAATCGTGTTAAGTCTAATCTAATTTTTGTTAAGTCTAATTTAAATTATGTTAAGTCTAATTCAACTTGTTTTAAGCCTAATTTTATATTAAGCTCAATTTGATTCATGTTAAATCTAATTTAATTTCATATAATTTCATATTATGTCTAATCTAATTGATGTAAAGTCTAATTCAACATGTTTTCAGATTTAAAATAAGTTAAATTAGACTTAACATAAAATAAATTAAACTTAATATGAACCAAATTGGACTTAATGTGAACCAAATTGGACTTAACACGAGCCAAACTAGACTTAACATGAACCAAACTGGACTTAACACGAAACAAACTAGACTTAACTTATAATACATTACTTAATATTCAACAAATTAGACTTATTATTTAACCCAATAGACTTAACATACAAGCCAATGAACTTATTATTTAAGCCAATAGACTTAACATACAAGCCCTTGGACTTCACTTCTAACTCATTAGACTTAATATTCCATCGTGGACTTGAACTTAATATCAAAAAATGTCAAAAATATCGATAACTTAGAGGTCTTGACTTTGTGACGGCCTTGAGCTCCTCCTCATCCTCCTACGTCACTACCTCCTCTACCTCGTTCTTCACCACCTCGTTATTCACCACCTCTTTGCCTTCAGTGTTAGAGACCAATCTGTTCTTTGACGGATCCTCCGACTAGAACTCAGATGAAATTGAGGGCTTTTTTAGTTTTGGTGTGAAAAGAAAGAGAGAACAGTGAAAATTAGTAGGAGAAAAGGAGTGAACAACATGGCCGGTATGGTCAGTGATAGTGGAGGGGAATGTTGGTGTCTGAGATAAAAAGGAGGAAGATAGAGAGGAGGAAGGAAGGAAATATGTTAGGAGAGAGGAGGAGAGGAGAGGAGGAAGGAGGGGCAGATTTAGATCTGGAAAGAAGAGAGATGAAGAAATGAAGGTATTTTCAGCTTTTCTATTTGTTTATCTTTGTGTTTAGTTGGCACGCAATACAGGGTTGAATCACATGAAGTGATTTTTTGGGCCTGATCCATATGGGGAAAAGGTGGAGGGGTTGGGTCACATGAGATTATTGTTATTGGGACCTTGACACAATTTTCCCAAAAATTCTAGGAAAAATGCATTGTTTGAAAATATATTTTTAAAAAAAATAAGATTTCATGTAAAAAAATAGTTTTTGTTTTAAATTTTTTTTAAAGTACGGTGATTTTTATTTACTTTCTAAATTGAACCCACTTATTTGGGTCATGGGTCCAAACATATTTAATAATCTATCTAAATCGAACCCACTTATTTCGAATGGATGCTAGTCACATACTACAAAGCTCCATCTTGGCTTGGATCTAGTTGAGTCCAATTAGAGCTTAGAATAACTTGATTGGCTAATGGAGATGGCATCTCAATTGTTTCCCAAATGAACAGAGTCACGCCATAGTCAAATGTGAAAGTATGTGCACTCAAGGCAATCTGTAACTTGTGCTGGACCAAGTTAAGTGGCCAGCAACTATAATGTCATATGAGCTCCATCTTGAGCTCTAACCAATGCAACATAATCTCAAAATAAACAAAGCATTCAACCAAGGCTCATCAAACCATGGACTTTGATACCAATTTGTTAGAGTTGGATAGGCCAATTATAGAGAATGGACTAGGCTAATCTACTTGGATTCATGTGGCTAAAAACGATTAATCTTATTTGGGTCATTAGTCTAAACATATTTAACTATCTATCCATATCACTCTCCATCTGATGTGGGACTAAATCCCACCCTATGTCTTTCCTAAACAAAACTCCACTTAAACCAAGTGGATCTTAGACACAAGCACTATACAATTACAAAATAAACATTTGTAACTAGAGAAAAATGACCTAATTGCAACCTCCATTTGCAGTCCAAGAAATGGTCCCATAATGTGTCTTGTTTTAGTTTATCGTCATGTTTCTTGTGTTTGGATGGGATTAGGATCTTCTCTACTATTAAGAGACCACTATATTTATCACAATCGATGATTTATCTAGTGGATGATTATGGTTCATTCTAAATATAACATCGTCAATGCCTCAATAAATTGCTCTCTTTCCTAATCTACACTCAAACATAAATCATAATTATTCACTAGATAAATTAGCAATCATGATATAATAGTGATATCTTCACTATTATTATTATTATTTTGTTTACGGAGAGAAACCGAATCCGTATGCATGGGCAATTAGACTTCCATATATGCATTGTGATTCGTTGTATTATATGTAGGCTCCTTTCTTTATCCGTGTACGAATGATGGTTTCTATTCAAATATACATAATCGTTCTCTCAGTTTCAGCACTTACTTAATTTTTTATTGAATATTCCTTCAAAAAAATTGTTATTGAATAAATTTCAAAAAAGAAATCTTTGTATCCATAAAATTTGACCAAAAATTACTTTGCACTTTCGGATTTAAAGGTAACCTCGAACGTGCTATTAGGTTTAGTAGAATAGTTTCGAATGTATTAGTGGAAATAGTTTCAATAGAAAATATCCTATCTTTGTTGAACATCGCCCTCTTCTTGTTAATATAATGGAAAGTGTTGGGAATTTACCCGAAAACTTTAAAACAGTAGAAACACGGTATAGAGAAAATATATTAATATTTAACGAGGTTCAGCAACTGCTTACGTCTTCGGGAGCCACACAATTAATTTGTTATTAATCAACAAGAAATTACAAAGCTTAGAGTAGATCTCAAACTGAGATCTCTCAATAAATACCCATCAACACTATAGCTACAGTGTTGATTCCCCTTAATAAATTCCTCCTCAATAAATCCTCTCCTCAATAAATTCTCTTTCACTTAATTCCCTTCCCAATCACGTGAGCATAGGAGAAAAGAGAGAGAGGGAGATCGCAAGAAAGGGGGGAGAGAGAGAGAGAGAGAGAGAGAGAGAGCCGCCGCCAGCAAAAAAACGCGAGAGAGGATAAGGGGAGATACAGTAACTTGGGCCCTGGGGTTTCCCTTTTATAGGGAAACCCTAGCGACAGGCTGGCGACAGGCTGGCGAAAGCCTGTCGCCCTCGCCTGCAGCGCTCAAGCTCGAGCTCGTCTGCAGCGCTTGAGCTTGAGCTCGCCTGAAGGTCTTCACAACTTCGAGCTCGCCTCGCCTACAGCTTCGCTCTCCTGCAAGGTTGTCATCCACGCTCGCCTGTATGGATCTCGAGCTCGCCGGAGTTGAGGTTTGGTCTTCACCCCCAATTCCAATAATCTCCCACTTAGAGACCAAATTGCCGTCAACAGGCTATCCCATCAAGCACCTCCTCCTGTGTGGCTCCGCCCTCCTGTCTGGCTCTTTCATGGTAAGCTCCCACTTGCTCGCATCTCCACTCTGACAAGCTTCATCATAGCTTTCAGGCTCCTCTCCATCTGTCAGTAGCAGATAGTTCATATATCTCCTGTTAGGCACAGGAGGCCGATAAAATCTTCTCAATATAGGTGCTAGTGCGTCGGTCTCCTGCGCACCGTTCTATCCAATAAGAACTTCTGGATGAGGACCTTCTGCATTGGGTTGTTCCGAGAGGTTACTCGGGACATCATGTGCATCTACAAATGTTGACTTGCTCTCTGAGTTATCTGTCTTGTGCATGTCCTTATACATCACCTTCTCGTTGAATATCACATCTCTGCTCCTGATCACCTTCTTATTATCGTTGTCCCAAATATGGTAACCGAAATCATCTTCACCATAGCCGATGAAAGTGTATTTATTTGACTTGGTTTAGCACATAAGCTACACAACCAAAAACTTTGGGATGTGAGAGTTTTATCTCCTTTCTGCACCATACCTCCTCTGGTATTCTCTGCTCCAATGGAACCGATGGACCTCGATTGATCAAGTAAGCTGCTGTGTTGACTACTTCTGCCCAAAACTGCTTCGG
>BQKN01065888.1:563277-578486 GCA_022839385.1 Asparagus kiusianus | reverse complement strand
ATATATATATATATATATATATGGAAAAAGTGTACCTAAGGTGCCACCATAGGGTGTATCTAAGGATGCGTGATCTGGGCCATCCATTCAACATAGCGTAGGCTAATCTCAGCCCTCCGTTTAATTTGTAACTCCCCACGCTATTCCCTAGCCTACCCTCTGCTCAAAAATTCCCAACCCCGATCGTGCTAAAAAATTCCCAACCCCCGATCGTGCATCGCCTCTATCTCCGCCTGCCTTTCCCAACAAAAAAAAAGATTTCTTCGATGCCTCTATCTCATATCACGTTAGGACTTCTTCGCCTGCCTTTTCCAAAAAAAAAAGGATTTCTTCGACATCAGCTCCGGCCAACGATCCTTGCTATCTTCCCATTGTTAGATGTTGAGGTAAGATGTGGTAGTATAATTTTAGTCCTCCTTTAGTGAGATTTTTAGCATTAGACACTGAGATCTGGATGAGGTAGAATTGTATTAGACACACAAAATTTAAAATTTGTGAAAGTAGTCGTAAAATTTTCTTCGACAATGGAATCATAATTTTATACACTTTTATTTAATTAGACTTCTACACTTTATTTTTAATTTTAGTAAAATTTTCTTCGACATAGGAAACATAGTCTTCTACACTTTTCTTTAATTAAACTTCTACATTTTCGACAGCCCCTCTACGTCGTGTTCCCTGATAGCCGCGTCGAGTAGTCGCCTTGAGTTCAACCTTCACCAGCGTCGAGTAGTGGTTGCCCGCCTCGCCCTCTTTCTTGAGTTTAGCCTTCACCTGCCCTCGTTGCCGCTCCCTCGAGCTCTCCTCGACCACGTCGCCTCGCACTCTCCAAAACCCCTTGACGCTGCAGCAAAGCCCTCAGGTCTCCGCAAAGCCCTCAATGATAGTAAGTGAATTTTTATCTTGTAATTCATGTTGATTTTGGGATATAAATTATGAATATGGCAACATGTGTAATAATGGGGATTATATTTGAGTTTACATTTAGGGATAGGTTTATTGTTAAATTGAATATGAACTTTAAATTTGGTGTGAACTATTGTATATTTATTTCATTTGAGAGTCGAACTTATATCTTGAATTTGGTACACCTTGAGCTACTATTCATTGTGGTTGATTTTAGTTTTTGAGTTTGGATAATAAAATTTTCTAGTGAATTTGAAAGATCAACGTGATGACGATTTTTTAAAGATTTTTAACTTTTTATATGTGATAATTTGATAGCTTGTATGGACACTCCAACAATTCTCCCACGTGATACAACAATGGATGAAGATGATAATAAACATATAGGGCTTGACCTTAAAGGCGAGCACCATGATCAACTATCTACGGCAAGTTTTTTTTCTCAAGTGATAATACCCAATTATTTATAGTGTACTGCTATCTAATGACATATACCAAAATATTTGTCTTTTAGCATGAATTGGGTCTTTTTTCATAATTTTTGTTTCTCTATTTTTGTAGGCATCCGAACATGAAGAGAATGTTGATGGCCCTATTGGTGTTGAAAATAGCGAAGATAATCTTGTTGTTGATCTATATATTGGAATGGAGTTCTCTACTCATGAGAAAGGTTATAATTTTTACAATGCATATGCCAGACTTAAGGGATTTGGTATTCGCAATGGTCATACATCATGGTCGAGAAAGAAAGATGCAATCATATCTAAAACTTTTGTATGTGACAAAGGAGGTTTTAAATTTTTAAAAGATAAAAGAGAAGATGGTCGGAATGTTATTCGAAAGTCCGATACAAGATGTGGATGCAACGCAAGGATGATTATTGGACTTGATAAAAGCACAGGAAAATAGGTGGTGCGAAGTTTAAATGTTAATCATAATGGCCATCTGCTAACCACCCCAAATCGGGTAAAGAAGCGCTACTCGCATCAGATATTTCATCGATCTCAAGCGACAAAAGGTTGATAGATACTGTTGACAGCTAAGATTTACGGACTTCTACCATTTGTAAAGTTTTAGACGTCGCTCATGGACATGAACAAGACTCTCTCACATGACAAGAATGCCAAGGTTGTGACGCCCCTGGGTTCACACAAGGCTGCAGTCCGAGGTGAAACCAGGAATGTCAAACCTGCCATGCACCATACCGTACAATAACATGTTTCACCATCACAATTACTATCTCTCTAGTGGAATCAACAATAGGTGTAGGTACAAAGCAAGTAAAAGATTTTACAATAAATACATAATGAAATGATAGATCTCGGATTAATACCTCTCATCAACCAAATAAGCTGGAATACATAGTCAATGTCTAAAATGAATAATAATAGTCTGGAGATCTCAACATGTCTTAAAATACAAAACATCTAATACATGAAGTAAGGCACACAGCCTTTACAACTCTAGAATATAAATCTCTCAAGTCTAAAAAAAATGTCTCGAGTGGAGTACAAAATGAAATGCATCTAATAAGAGGATAAACGACACTAATAAAAATCGCCCTCAACATGTGACTCTCCGGGCTCCAGGCTCGTTACCTGAAAGGGGGAGGGACAACGAGCGTCAAAGCGCTAGCGAGCAACATCACAACCAATCCCAAGGGATAGAGCTCGTTGTATATAAAAATACAGTTAATACATAAAAATATAAAATCATTTATGCTAACAATAGTGGGTTTTAGTACTTAGGAAATTACAACACGAGTATAGGTACGTCGAGCGAAATAATCCAAACAAGGAAACCCTCATGTATATACCTTGTATCTCAAATTGTAAATCCCTAAATACTAAACCCGAGGTTTAACACAAGAAACAATAAAGAAAAGAAAACAAACCCATCTCTACCGATACAATTTAAACATGTCAAAGCTATAATAAATGTCATGTCCAGCCTAGGTAGCTATCATGTCCCAGCCTCATATAATATGTCATGTTCCAAACTCGGTTAAGAAACATACTCAAGGTTTAGCAATTATCCAACATAAGACTGTAATAGATTATAGTCCAACACGAGGACTTTAATGGATTATAGTCTAACACGAGGACTTTAATGGATTATAGTCCAACACGAGGATTGTGTATATGAACCATGGAATACTAATAGTAAAGGTATACATATTCTACTCTTATACATGCCTTACTGTACAGATCTAAGCTTGTGTCAGAAAAGTCATCTTATATGTGTAGATGAAATCATAAATACTGCAATTTAATACCCAATAAACAAGGCAACTTCTCATGTTCAAAAAAGATAAACAGAACCCTCGATTATATATGAACACTGTATGAAAGTGTAATCACAGTAGGTGATCAAGCTGAAACACAAAAGAAATAGGAAAAACTCCGATGAGTCAACTCATAATCAGCTATGAGTCGACTCATGACTCATGGGTCGACTTATAAACTGATGAGTCGACTCAGCAGACGCTTATGAATAACAGGAATTGACTTCATAAGTCAACTCATGACAGTCATGGGTTGACTCAACCTGATGAGTCGACTCATGATGAGTCATGAGTCGACTCACGAGCTAAAAACTAGAAATTTCACAACTGCAACTCGTCATCTCGTTCCATACTTCCACTACACCGATTTACACCTCAATAATTATCAATTCTAAACTATGAGATAGTGAAAAAGAATTCATATCTAGCATGAAAAACAAACACTTACATGTTAGATCTAACATTTAACCCCTAAACATGAAAGATGGCATTTAAACAAATAAAACTCATATTTTCATTTCTTTAAATAAATTCCCAGATATGGGTTTTCATCAAAAACTCGTTGGTGGGGATTTTAAAATCTGAAACACATGATTTCTAGTATTTACACCAATAAGAACATTGATTTATACTTGAAAATAAGTCTTAGGCTCAATAAAACTCATGAAAAACGTTTATAAACTGATAAAAACATGGGAGAAAGATTGGGCGAGATGTTACTCGCCTCAGATGTGTTGAAGAACAATTCCCCTCGCTACAAACCACACGGAGCTCCTGAAATCCCCCGAAAATCTCCCAAAAACGCCCAAAAACGAACTAGGGTTTTGAAGGGGAGAGGAGGCTAGGGTTTCTCTGGGGAGAACTGATGAAAAGAGGTGTTTTCGGGTGGAGGAGAATATATATGAACAGTTAAAACCCGACCCGAAACCCAAATAAACCCAATTCACAAAAACCAGAAAACCCTCGATGAGTCGACTCATGACTGTCATGAGTCGACTCATGACTCATGGGTCGACTCAAAAGATAATGAGTCGACTCAGCAGAGACTTATGACAATGGGAGTTGATATCATGAGTCGACTCATGACACTCATGGGTCGACTCAACCTGATGAGTCGACTCATGATGAGTCGACTCATGATGAGTTATGGGTCGACTCATGAGCTAAAAACTGGGTTCTACGACTCTGCTGCACATGATTTGCAAATTTGCAAGCTCAACATCATAACTGATGCATATATACATTCTCATAAGCTCAAAACGCTAGTTTTCATGCACAACCATGTCCTAAAGATATTTTTCATAAATAAATATTATTTTTCACTAATAATTACATATATAAATTATGAAAATCTACGGGGTCTTACATTCTTCCCCCCTTAAAAGAATTTCGTCCTCGAAATTCAGAAATCATATCTAACTCATAATGATACTTGAAAAGCACGACAAGGGTCAAATCCAACCCGCACACATACACATCTCGCAATATTAATCGCTAGATAAGCATATAGTGATATTCATACTAAACGATCTAAAATGGTAATATTCTTACTCAACCCCTAATCTAATGGAACTAGTACGTCGGGCGAAAAATCCAAACAAGGAACCCCCCATGTATATACCATGTGTTCCGAAAGATTAGGAATTAAGTAAAAATACCCTCATTCTAGTGTTAAATATAAGTATCAAGGTACATATATAAATATACAAGTAAGAATTCACATCATAAATACTTTAATTTATTTACCTGCTCAAACAAGTGTGGGTAGTCGCGTCGCATGTCTTCCTCGCACTCCCAAAAAGCTTCCTGAACTCCACTTCGGTTCCATTAAACTTTCACCAATGGAATCACCTTGTTCCTGAGTCTCTTGTCTTCTCTAGCAAGTATAGACACTGAGATCTCAATAGTAGTCAAATCATCCCGAAGCTCAATCTTCGGTGCATCCAACACTCGCTGCTGCTCCTCATCATGCAAGTGCTTCTTGAGCATAAAGATATAGAATACATCGTGTATACTAGACATAGTAGTTGGAAGATCTAGTCTGTATGACACAGCTCCAATGCGCTCCAAAATTCGGAATAGTATAATATATCTCGGTGCAAGCTTCCCTTGCCTCCCGAATCGCTGCACGCCTTTCATAGGTGATACCTTCAGCATAACCAAATCCCCAATCTGAAACTCTAGGGGTCTTCGCCTCTTATCTGCATAGCTCTTCTGCCGACTCTGAGCGGCTAGAATCCGCTCCCTGATTAATGCTACCTTCTTAGTAGTCTGCCTCACAAGCTCCGGTCCAAGCATCAAACTATCCTCCGGCTCTGCCCAACATATCTATGATCTACAAGTTCTCCTGTACAATGCCTCATATGGGGCCATACCGATCGTCGCTTGATAACTATTGTTATAAGCAAACTCTATCAGTGGAATATGCTCCTCCCAGCTGCCCTGAAAGTCAATAACACAAGCCCGCAACATGTCCTTTAACACCTGGTTCACCCTCTCCGTCTGACCATCTGTCTGTGGGTGGAATACACTGCTATAAGATAGTCTGCTGCCAAACGAGTCCTGGAAACTCCTCCAAAAATGTGAAGTGAATACTGATCCTCGATCCGACACGATCTTGTCCGGAACCCCGTGAAGTCGAACTATCTCTCGAATGAAGATCCTTGCATACGCCTTGGCTGTATAAGTAGTCCTCACTGGAATAAAATATGCTGACTTCGTCAACCGGTCTACTATCACCCAAATCGAATCATTCTCCTTCTTCAACTTCGGCAACCCTACAATAAAGTCCATAGAAATGTCCGCCTACTTCCATTCTGGAATAGGTAATGGCTGAAGTGTCCCTGCCGGTCTCTGATGCTCTGCCTTCACCTGCTAACAAGTAAAACACTTAGCCACATACTCTGAAATCTCTCTTCGCATGCCACTCTACCAGAAATGTCTCTTCAGATCCTTGTACATCTTGGTAGTCCCTAGATGTACTGTGTACTGAGTACGATGCGCCTCATCAAGTAATTCCCTCTTCAGCTCTGCATTGGCTGGCATAACCAATCTACCCTTCATCCGTAGACCTCCATCTGCTCCAATGGTCCAATCAGCCTTAGGTTCTTTGGAAATCTCCTCCTTACGGATTTGAATCCAAGAATCTTCCAACTGAGATCTGACAACTCTGCCACTCCAAGATGGCTGCACCGACACAGCTCCCAAAAATGCACTGGTTCCACCAACCTCAGGCCTAAAATCAAACTAGCTAAGGGTTAGAAGGTCTCGATGCAACGAGCACCTCAAAATCGTAACCTGATGTCGACGCTTCCTACTCAAAGTATCTGCTACGACGTTCGCCTTCCCCGGATGATACTGAATCGCGAACTCATAATCCTTGATAAACTCAATCCATCTCTGCTGTCTCTGGTTGAATTCCTTCTGAGAGAAAAGATATTTCAGACTCTGATGATCTGTGAACAACTCAAACTGCACTCCATACAAATAGTGCCTCCATGACTTTAGTGCAAATACCACTGCTGCTAACTCCAAGTCATGAGTAGGATAGTTCTGCTCATGCACTCTCAGCTACCGTGAGATGTAAGCTACTACTCTCTGAGTCTGTATAAGAACGCCTCCTAATCCTACCAAAGATGCATCTGTATAGACGACGAATGTCCTATCGTTGCTCGGAATAGTCAAAACCGGTGCTGTAGTCAACTTAGCCTTCAATGTATCAAAGACCTCCTGGCACTCTGTGCTCCAAATAAACTGTATATCCTTCTTCGTAAGGCGTGTAATTGACGTCGAAATCTTTGAGAAGTCCCAGATGAACTTCCTGTAATAACCTGCTAAACCCAAAAAGCTACGAATCTCCGTCACCGTCTTTGGCGGTTCCCAATCAAGCACTGCTGTAACCTTAGCTGGGTCTACTGATATGCCCTCTCTGCCGATGATGTGGCCGAGAAATCTGACCTCTAAAAGCCAAAACTCATACTTGTTGAACTTGGCGTATAACTGGTGCTCCCGTAGGGTCTGCAAAGCTAATCGGAGATGCTGCTCATGATCTGCCACTGATCTCGAATAAATGAGGATGTCGTCGATGAAAACAATCACGAACTGATCTAAGAAGGGACGAAAAACCCAGTTCATCAAGTCTATGAATACAGCGGGTGCATTGGTTAGTCCGAATGGCATGACCAAGAACTCAAAAGATCCATATCGCGTGAGGAAAGCGGTCTTGGGGATATCCATCTCCCGAACCCGCAACTGATGATAACCAGAACGAAGTTCAATCTTCGAGAAAAACTACGCTCCCTGCAACTGGTCGAACAAGTCATCAATCCTAGGTAGTGGATACCTATTTCAGATAGTGACCTTGTTCAACTCCCGATAATCTATACACAATCTCATATTACCATCCTTCTTCTTCACGAAGAGGATCGACGCGCCCCACGGAGAATGACTCCGACGAATAAAACCCTGAGCTAACAACTCGTCCAACTGGGTCTGAAGCTCCATCATCTCAGCTGGTGTCATGCGATAGGGTGCGCGGGATATCGGGGCTGTGCCCGGCTGTAACTCAATACAAAACTCAACCTCTCTCACAGGAGGTAACCTAGGTATGTCCTGAAAGACATCCTGATAATCCGAGACAACTCTAGTCTCCAATAAATTAGAACTCTGATCCCGTCGCATCACCTCATCGATGAACGCCAGAAACGACTCCGCAAAGCGATTGCCCTGAGAAGTGGCCACAATCATCTCGGACCCATCGGACATTCGCAATCTGACTGTTTTTGCAAAACAGTCAATACTAATATGGTAGGACGACAACCAATCCATACCAAGGATGACATCAAACTCGGACATATGCAAAACTATCAGATCGACTATGAACTATGAGCTGGAGTCTAACGAATGAACTACGAGCTGGAGTCTAACCATGAAAGCATATGAAATGAAAGAATGCGAAGCTCTCGAATCGAAAAGAATACGGGTGGGAAAGGAATTCACGAGGAACGTACCCTCCACAAGTGCACCGCTGGCACCATGATCACGAGGAACCACTACATATACTCTGCTTGGTGCTGAAGACTACTCTACCACTAGTGCTGGAAAATACGGGACAATCTGCCCCTGGGGGCCTCCTAGACTGCTCGAACCTGCCCCTCTGGCCTCTGTACTGCTGGCGGTGCCTCAAGCCTGACCTGCTGACCCTGACCTCGGCCCTGCTATCGCGGCTGCTGCTGGTTCGGACCCCTGCTCGGCTGAGCTCCTGCTGGTGCACTACGACACTCTGATGTCTTGTGTCCCACCTTGCGACAGTTAAAGCATACCCCCTGAAACTTACGCTGATGATGTGCCCTCTGATCCTGCTGGGGTCCCCTCTTATGAGGACCCTGCTGCTGCTGCTGATGTCTTGTCAAGGGCCTCTTGTTCTTCCCCTTGTCTCCAATCTGTCCTGTCTTAGTCTTCCCCTCCTTGTCCTTCTGAAACATAGCCGTCTCATTCTCCTATGAGGTGGCGGCCTCAGCTACCTCCCGGACTGAATAGAACTTCCTCGAGACGAGGTATCGACGAAGATTAGAGCGAAGCCCTACTAGGAACATCTGAGCCTGACGCTCTCTTGTCTGCCACATCCTCATGAAATGCAGCAACTCCATGAACTTGTTCTCAAACTCCACAACTGACATGTCCCCCTGAGTCAAACGAGACAACTCAAATTCCTTCCCAGTCTGTGCTGCAGAAGAAACATACTGCGCGTCAAAGAAGTAAACAAAATCCTCCCAAGTGAGGATCATCCGCTGCTCTAATAGAAACTGGAATCGGTACCATCTCCCGGCATCCCCCTTCAGACTATATGATGCTAGTCTTTGCTTCTGTACCGAGTCTACATTGAGTATGTCTAGGACATTACTCACATCCTCCTTCCACTTGTGGGCTACAAGTGGGTCTGAAGAGCCTTGGAACTCTAGTGCTCTCATCTTCTGGTACCTCTCTACCAAGCAGAGCCAAGCCTCCTACTCCGTGGCTCTATCCGGTACCGCTGGTGGAATAGCTGCAGGTGCTACTTCTAGGTCTCTCTCTCTGATTAGGACAGCTAGTATCCCTTGTGGTGGAACTACTGGAGGTGGTGGTGGTGTCGGTGGTGCGATATGACTTGCTACAAGCTCCTCAATCGCTGCCATCCTAGCTATGATAGGAGCCATGAGATCAATGAGGTACTGGGGAGCTTGCTGCGGCTCAGGTGGTGCTTGCTCCTGCTCGGGTGGAGCCTGTTGTGGCTCTGCCTGAGCGGCTATGCGAGTGCGAGGTCTGCCACATCCTGCCATTTCTCTCTGGTCATAAGAAAATAAAAGTTCATAAGTCAAAGTAGACATATACACATACCTAATATATCACAATACAATTTTTACATCATATAGTATTCACGCATATACTTTAAGAAAAAATAATTATCATAAAAAAAATTCTCAAAATTTTGAGATATACGCATATACCGTCCTCACTCATACTAGGAACTCCTTAGCGGACTCTATACATGAATTCTAAGAAACTCTAACCTAGCTCCATGACTCGACACAGGATGATCCTAAGGATACTGGAACTAGATCTCTGATACCAACTGTGACGCCCCTGGGTTCACACAAGGCTGCAGTCCGAGGTGAAACCAGGAATGTCAAACCTGCCATGCACCATACCGTGCAATAACATGTTTCACCATCATAATTACTATCTCTCTAGTGGAATCAATAACAGGTGTAGGTACAAAGCAAGTAAAAGATTTTACAATAAATACATGATGAAATGATAGATCTCGGATTAATACCTCTCATCAACCAAATAAGTTAGAATACATAGTCAATATCTGAAATGAATAATAACAGTCTGGAGATCTCAACATGTCTCAAAATACAGCTAATACATGAAGTAAGGCACACAGCCTTTACAACTCTAGAATATAAATCTCTCAAGTCTAAAAAAAATGTCTCGAGTGGAGTACAAAATAAAATGCATCTAATAAGAGGATAAACGACACTAATAAAAATCGCCCTCAACATGTGACTCTCTAGGCTCCGGGCTCGTTACCTAAAAGGGGGAGGGACAACGAGCGTCAAAGCGCTAGCGAGCAACATCACAACCAACCCCAAGGGATAGGGCTCGTTGTATATAAAAATACAGTTAATACATAAAAATATAAAATCATTTGTGCTAACAATAGTGGATTTTAGTACTTAGGAAATTACAACACGAGCATAGGTACGTCGAGCGAAATAATCCAAACAAGGAAACCATCATGTATATACCTTGTATCTCAAATTGTAAATCCCTAAATACTAAACCCGAGGTTTAACACAAGAAACAATAAAGAAAAGAAAACAAACCCATCTCTACCGATACAATTTAAACATATCAAAGCTACAATAAATGTCATGTCCAGCCTAGGTAGCTATCATGTCTCAGCCTCATATAATATGTCATGTTCCAAACTCGGTTAAGAAATATACTCAAGGTTTAGCAATTATCCAACATAAGACTGTAATGGATTATAGTCCAACACGAGGACTTTAATGGATTATAGTCCAACACGAGGACTATGTATATGAACCATGGAATACTAATAGTAAAGGTATACATATTCTACTCTTGTACATGCCTCGCTGTACAGATCTAAGCTTGTTTCAGAAAAGTCATCTTATATGTGTAGATTACTACAATTTAATACTCGATAAACAAGGCAACTTCTCATGTTCAAAAAAGATAAACAGAACCCTCGATTATATATGAACACTGTATGAAAGTATAAGCACAGTAGGTGATCAAGCAGAAACACAAACGAAATAGGAAAAACTCCGATGAGTCGACTCATAATCAGCTATAAGTCGACTCATGACTCATGGGTCGACTCATAAACTGATGAGTTGACTCAGCAGACGCTTATGAATAACAGGAATTGACTTCGTGAGTCGACTCATGACAGACATGGGTCGACTCAACCTGATGAGTGGACTTATGATGAGTCATGAGTCGACTCACGAGCTGAAAACTGGATATTTCACAACTACAACTCGTCATCTCGTTCCATACTTCCACTACACTGATTTACACCTCCATAATTATCAATTCTAAACTATGAGACAGTGAAAAAGAATTCATATCTAGCATGAGAAACGAACACTTACATGTTAGATCTAACATTTAACCCCTAAACATGAAAGATGGCATTTAAACAAATAAAACTCATATTTTCATTTCTTTAAATAAAATCCGAGATCTGGGTTTTCATCAAAAAATCGTTGGTGGGGATTTTAAAATCTGAAACACATGATTTCTAGCATTTACACTAATAGGAACATTGATTTATACTTGAAAATAAATCTTATGCTCAATAAAACTCATGAAAAACGTTTATAAACTGATAAAAATATGGGAGAGAGATTGGGCGAGATGCTACTCACCTGAGATGTGTTGAAGAACAATTCCCCTCACTGCAAACCACAAGGTGCTACTGAAATCCCCCGAAAATCTCCCAAAAACGCCGAAAAACGAACTAGGGTTTTGAAGGGGAGAGGAGGCTAGGGTTTCTCTGGGGAGAACTGATGAAAAGAGGTGTTTTCGGGTGGAGGAGAATATATATGAGCAATTAAAACCCGACCCGAAACCCAAACAAACCCGATTCACAAAAACCAGAAAACCCTCGATGAGTCGACTCATGACTGTCATGAGTCGACTCATGACTCATGGGTCGACTCATAAGATAATGAGTCGACTCAGCAGAGACTTATGACAATGGGAGTTGATATCATGAGTCGACTCATGACACTCATAGGTCGACTCAACCTGATGAGTCGACTCATGATGAGTTATGGGTCAACTCATGAGCTAAAAACTGGGTTCTACGACTCTGCTGCACATGATTTGAAAATTTGCAAACTCAACATCATAACTGATGCAAATATACATTCTCATAAGCTCAAAACGCTAGTTTTCATGCACAACCATGTCCTAAGGATATTTTTTATAAATAAATATTATTTTCACTAATAATTACATATATAAATTATCAAAATCTATGGGGTCTTACAAAGGTCATCTAAGAATTAAACGAAGAAACAATGTCGGTCATGAGTGCGTGAACATAGTTCGTCAATTTCAAGAGAAAAAGGTATCTGATCCTCAATTTTACTTTGCAATAGATTTAGAAAATGATGGAACGATGAGAAGTATTTTTTGGATGGATGGTAGGGCGAGGACTTCTTACTTGCAATTTGGAGACATTGTTTATTTTGATGTTACATATAGAACAAACAATTTAAAATTATCGTTTGCACCATTTACGGGTGTTAACCATCATCGACAATCTACTCTATTTGGATGTGTACTATTGACCGATGAAATGGAGGAGACTTTATATGGTTATTTAGCCAATGACTGAAATGTATGTCGGGTATAGCACCATTAACAATCATCACTGATCAAGATAAATGTAATACCCTAACCCTTGAGAGGGTGATGTGATTAGTATTGATAGATTTGATTGGAATACTCATACCATCAAGATACATCTTCTTTTCGGGAACCCAACTCCTAGAAACTCCAAAGTTAAGTGTGCTTGGCCTGGAGAAATTCTAGGATGGGTGACCTCCTGGGAAGTTTTCCAGGGAGCACGAGTGAGGACAAAGCGTGCTGAAAAGATATATGGTGGTTTGTGAGGCCAGTCCATCAGATCTAATAGCGCATCGACTCCGGGATTCCGGGGCGGGGCGTTACAATAAAGCTATGTGTAGTGCAATTCACAAAGTTTTTCCTCAAACTCGACATCGCTTTTGTTCTTGGTAGCTTCATAGGAATGCATTACAAAATCTTCAATCAATGCGTTATGATTTTGGTGAGGAAGTTTTTATAAAGTATTACAAATGGTATTGGAGTAAATCCGAAGAAAAATTTGAAAAGGGTTGGGAAGAAATGAAGGACAAATATGGTGCAGATAAAAGAAGCTGGTTAGTTAATTTATACAATCATCAAGATCATTGGGCTCCTGTGTATCTTAAAGATACTTTTACCACAGGAATGACATTTACTCAGTGGAGTGAGGGAATTAATGCTTTTTTTGATCACTTTGTTAATTCCAATACCTAGTTACATGATTTTATTAAGCAATATGATAATGCTATCAGAGCTCGACGAGCCGCTGAACTTAAGCAAGATTTTAAGTCCACAAACTCAATTCCTACATTAATAATTGATCATCCAATTGAAAAACAAGCCAGGGAGAATTATACAAAGAATATGTTTACTATCTTTCAGAAAGAACTCAAGGATAGCTACTCCATGCTTCATGAGAGGTTGTCAAAGGATGGCGCAAGTGCTACTTATGTCGTTTGGAATATAGATAGGGAGGCTGGAAGCAAGAGGATAGAAAAGCATCATGTTGTATTCGATGCATCCAAAGAAAAAAGAATTAAGTGCTCTTGTGCGAGATTTGAGATGGAAGGTATATTATGCAAACATAGCTTGCACATTTTAGTAAAGAAGCAAGTATTAGAAATTCCATCAAGATATATTATGCAACGATGGACAATTAATGCAAGACATGTTAGGTTCAGAGTTGTTAGAAATTGCATTATTCTATCATTAAACATTAGGCTCTTAGGAGTAGATGTAACAAGGCACTAGAAGACACATTGACTTCAAGTACACTTCATGATAAGTTTAGTGCTCTTTTAGACTCTTTTTTGATGAAGTTGAGAATTACAATAAAGAGAAAGAACATAACGATGATGAAAATGAGAGCAATGCCAGCAACAAGATGCCTACTTCATCCATACCCATCTCTATAGAGGAAGAAACTCAAATTACTATTCGTGATCCAGATAAGCTTGTTACCAAGAAGGGACGACCAACTCAGGCTACTAGAATTAAGTCCGGAATGGAGATAGCTCAAGAAAAGAGTATAAAAAAGCAAAGATTTTGTGGATTTTGCAAGGGAAAAGGACATTATATAACAAGTTGTCCTTTAGCTAAGGTATTATATAATCTTTAATTTGATGTTTTGCCCCATTTCGATGCATTTTTCATAATAAAGTTATAATTTTTTTTGTAGATAAAAAATATTGCAGGTGGAGGTCGAAAAAGTTAATGGAGAGCTAAAACAAAGTAGTTTGCAAGCGTATTTCCCTGACTTACAATAACCATCATGTATTTTGGAACATTGTGATAATTTGAACTAAAGTTATGAATATATGGATGCAATTATGTGTTGTTTGAACCTTGTGTACCTAAAGTTTGCGAGATGATAATATAGTTGTATGGATTAATCATGTGTTTCAGAATAATATGATAATGTGGTTATACTAATTAATCATTTTATTCGAAATAATGTAAAAATTTGAAATAAAACTGATTAAGGGGTTACAATTTTTTTCTTCAGAATTATGAGTTACAAAACTTGATTAATAGGTTACAAAACTGATCTAAGGAGTTATAAAATTTGATTAAGGAGTTACAAAAGTTTTTTAGAACTACGAGTTACAAAACTTCACTAACTGAGTACAAAACTAGTCTAACGAATTACAAAATTTGATTAAGGGGTTATAACTCAACCCAAACTTCATTTACAAGTACAAAATGTACCATATCTGTGAAAGAAAGGGCCACAAAAATGTGTCATTAGACACTTTTTACAGTCTCTGCACTAATATATTTATAAGCATTGCCATATCATAACATAGCAAGTGTAAAGATTTCAAGATCTGAAACTAACACAAAACTCTAGTCACGCTCTCATTCTGCAATTTTACATGTGTTCTTATTTTACAGGATTTACAAAAAGAAAATGCTACAATGAACTGAATTTCCTTTTACAGGATACATATAACAACCGAAGTTACAAATTAAACGAAGGGCTGAGAAAACGTGCATAAGTAGGTACAAAACTTGATTAAGTGGGTACAAATTTTTTTTCAAGAACTACGAGGTAAAAAACACGCCTAAGTAGGTATAAAACATCCATAAGTGGGTACAAAACTTTAAT
>BQKN01065888.1:540112-558277 GCA_022839385.1 Asparagus kiusianus | reverse complement strand
ATATATATATATATATATATTTACTTGTAAAATTATGCTCTCCATCGCTAACAATTGAGTTAGGCATACGAGGAAGTTTAAAGAAACAATCAAACGAAACTATGTCAATCATTTGAGCTGCAATGGATGAGTAAGAGGGAAGATGTGAGTGTACTCGTTAAGTCTGGAAAACATCACAAGTTTGTATATAATTCAGCACATCTCTCTTCCTACCCTTCCTAGAAAATTATCTGGCAACTAAGTGTTGCTTTGTCCAACTACTCATGTTCTCGACATTTTGGGGAGCCTTTCTAGTTAGACTATGAGCACATATGCGTATCTTTTCTACTTCATCTGGGAGTACATATTCTTTCCCACCCATCACTCGAGCAACAACTCTATCATATCAGAATAAACAATATCTCCCAAAGCACTTCCTAAAGAAGTATTAAAATGAAGAGAAATCACTCATATACTACACGGAATTTACCTTCATGATGAACACGTGAGTAACAGTAACTTACAAAGATGTAGTAGTCAAACACATATTTATGTATCTTCAATCGCTGCGTTTTTTAAAGTATTTCCTTCTATAGCCATCCATTGCGACGATCGTGTTACTAAATAGGCTTGCAACATTCTGAGTTATCATTGTTGGAATATTCAAGCCGCGGAAGATAAAACTTAAACAATCAAGAAACCCAAATCTACCAAGCAATCAAGACAAACAGTAAACAACAAGATTTAACGTGGTTCCACGCGATCAAGATGATCCGTGTACATCCACAGGGAGAATGAGGAAGATCTTATTTCTTTTGATAAGAGATTACAAGAGGTTAAAACTACACACCCCTAACAATGGTGGAATATAGATGTTGGGCGCAGAGTCACGCCCTCACGCCGCAAAAACGATATAACCCGAAAGAAAACCTTGGCTTTCACAAAAGCTCAAGCCAACCTCTATGTTCCTGTTTCGTGAAGGAAATAAGAACAGAAGTAAAGTAACTCAACAAAGTGAGATATACACTCTTTCTCTCATCAGTTCTAGGGTTGAATTGTCGAGGGAACCAACAAGTAGTAGGCAACACCGAGATAATAGTAAAGACACAAGATTTATGTGGTTCGGCAAACTTGCCTACGTCCACGGAAGGGAGAGGGAAGATTCCACTATGAGGAGAATACTGACGACTTGTACAATCCACAAGCTCGTCTCAAAAGAAGAAGATTTGATTTTTACCCAAAAGAAATTGACCTCTCTTGTAAAATCTCTCCAAAGCTCTCTCCTCAAGATCTCTCTTTTCTAGCAGCCAAAGAAACATTGTTTTCTTTCCCTTGCGTCTGTTTTTCTCCCCCTTACAAACCCTAGATATAAGCTTCCTATTTATACCCGAAACCAGGTCCCAAAAAACCGAATAGGAAATCCCGTCCGCGAGACACAATTCGTGTCTCGCTATTCACGTGAGTGTGTCCCCAAGCGAGACACAAATTGTGTCTCGTTGTTCACAATTCTCCACCTCGTACATCTGATACGGGTGTATCTTCTCTTTGAAACTTAGCGATCCTCATGAGAGCTTGAGAATAGATGATTCTCATGGTAACTTGAGAATAGAGGTGTAAAACAACACAGTGGAATGCAGGTTGAAGCATGGAACAAGATGACGAATCGAAGAATCGAAACATCCAGTTTTAGATCGTGAGTCGACTCATACATGCACATGAGTTGACTCATCAGATTGAGTTGACTCATGTCTGTCATGAGTCGACTCACTAAACCCAGGCATTTTGTAAAAAGTTTCTGACTAGTCGATTCATGCCTATCATGAGTCGACCCATGTGTCATGAGTCGACCCATGTGTCATGAGTCGACTCATATATGCACATGAGTCTACTCATTGATGGTTTCCTGGTTCGTTTGAGTTTCTATTTGCATGAATTCCTGTAGGGCTGGGCTTAGTTATTTACCACTTTGCCATCTATGTTGTTACACCTATATAAGGGATTGTTTAGGGTTTCTAATCAATCAGATGTAATTAAAGAGAGATTCTAATCAAGAGAGATTAGGGTTTAGAGAGAATTGAGAGTTTTTTCTCGATTCTAGTGAGATTGTGAGAGAGGGATTGTAATCTTTTCATATCATAATCTAGAGAAGATATTTTCCCTCGCCACATACTAAATTATTCTTATGTTTTTATCATCATCTTCTCAACCCATCTTTGATAATTCCGCGATCAAAGGTACTCGCACAGTGATTCATATCAAGTTGGTATTAGAGCGATCAGATCCTGCGAAGGGGGCATCCTGTGTATGGTCCTGACTCGATCACAATATAAGAAGCTAGGCGAGATCCTTATTTCATTGGAAGGAGTCCAGAAATTAAGGAAGGAGAAGATAACTGAAGAGGATAATTCAGCAAGACTTGATGCAATGGAGAAGCAGATCGAGACGATCGGCTCTACACTCAATCAGCTCGTAGGTCTCATCAATAGAAAGGACAAAAAGGAGGAATCTTCTTCGAACGGTAAGAAGAAGCTCGAAGTGTCTGATGGAGAGGGCGAGAAAACTGGTTCTGATGAGGAGGCCGAGATTGTTAAGACTGCTCCACATCAAGGGGGTAAGGATTACTACCAGAATTTAAAAATTAATTTCAAGGTGAAGATTCATGTTTATGAAGAGAGTGTCAATGTGGAGAAGCTCAATGATTGGATCGAACGTATGGAGATGTATTTCACTCTCTATGGATATTTATCCAAGGAGAAGATTGTCTCACGACTTTAAAGCTTTTAGGGCATGCGTTGACATGGTGGAAATCCTACTATAAGTAGAAGAGAAGAAGGCGGTGTTGTGGAACTAGTTTAATGAGCTACTGAGAAAGTAGTTCTATCCAGTGGGGTTCCTTGAGAAGCGTTGGTACAAGTGGTATGGCTTACGCCAAAGATTCAATCAGACCGTTCAAGAGTACACGACGGAGTTCCAGCAGCAGCGATGGTTCTAAACGTCACGACGGACGAATACTCCATCTTCATGAAGTACATGGTAGGTCTGAACGAATACATCCGGAAGGAGATGAAGTTATTCACGATCGAGTCTATTGCAGAGGCAAGCATGAAAGCTATTACCATCAAGGGCAAGCAAAAGAAGAGCAACGAGGCAAAATGAGATGCAAAACAGACGGAAGGTAAGTCTAGTGGTTCCAAACATAAGGAGGAGAAGAAGGGTGATCCAGGGAGAGCAGAACTGATTTGTAGTCACTGCAAGAAGACATGACATATCGCTGATTGATGTTGGGAGAAGTATCCTCATTTGAAGCCAAAGAGGTTGAAGAAGAAAGAGGAGAAAAGGCATATGTGATAGCATAGGGTCCGAAGGAAGTTCCAGGGATGACAGAACCTAATAGTAGTCTTAATCTTATGGTAGGAAAATAGGCCATGAAAGAGGACGAAGACCCCCGAGAGCAGCTCTTTATGCTAAAATTACAAGTGAAGACCAGTTTGGTTGATGTCATTATTGATCCAGCCAGCAAAAAGAATTTGATATCCGAGGCTTTGGTTCAGAAGCTAGGTCTGAAGACAGTCAAGCATCCGAAACCCTATCCATTAGGGTGGATTCAGAAGGAGATAAGACTAAGTGTAGTTGATCAATGCACTGTTAGATTTTCGTTCCACGAGTCGTATATTGACGAGGTCACATGCGATGTTGTTTCATTGGATGTTTGTCAGGTTATACTAGGCAATCCGTACTTGTAGGATAGATACGCGATCTATGAAGGTTGGGCTCAGAAGTACACATTCACCAAGGATAGTGAAAAGTTTATATTTCGTTCGGCGTCTCTTCCGAGAGAGGCAAACTTGGCGACGGTGACGCGAGCGAAGAGGCTAGTGAATACAAGCAAGAAGTTTGTCTCACTGTGCATTAGACTTCATGATGAGCCATCAAAAAGGAGTTGCATGTTGGAGCGAAAGACGACTACGATGAGGCGAGGAATGAAGGATTCGTTTCCAATTGTACATCGATATCAGTTCCTAGCAAGGCTAGTTGGTACAGAAAAGATGGAGGAGCTCGCAAGTTTCCTCAGCTAAAGTTCTAACTTGAATGGGACTTTAAGTTCCTAAAGGGAGGACCCATGATATGAGTGTATCTTCTCTTCGGAACTTAGCGATCCTCATGAGAGTTTGAGGATAGATGATTCTTATGGTAACTTGAGAATATATGAGTAAAACAACACAGTGGAACACATGTTGAAGCATGGAACAAGACGGCGAATCAAAGAATTGAAGCATACAGTTTTTAGCCCGTGAGTCGACTCATACATGCACATGAGTTGACTCATCAGGTTGAGTCGACTCATGCCTGTCATGAGTCGACTCACGAAACCCAGGTGTTTTGTTAAAAGTTTCTAACCAGTCGATTCATGCCTATCATGAGTCGACCCATGTGTCATGAGTCGACTCATATATACACATGAGTCGACTCATTGATGGTTTCCTGGTTCGTTTGGGTTTCTGTTTGTATGAATTCATGTGGGGTTAGGCTTGGTTATTTACCACTTTACCATCCATGTTGTTACACCTATATAAGGGATTATTTAGGGTTTCTAATCAATCAGATGTAATTAAAGAGAGATTCTAATCAAGAGAGATTAGGGTCTAGAGAGAATTAAGAGTTTATTCTTGATTCTAGTGAGATTGTGAGAGAGGGATTGTAATCTTTTCATATCATAATCTAGAGAGGGTATTTTCCCTCATCACATACTGAATTATTCTTGTGTTTCTGTCATCCTCTTCTCAATCTACCTTTGATAATTCCGCGATTACAGATGCTCGCACGACAACTCGTATCAACATTATTTGATAAACCTTAAATTTTGGATGAACACCAGAAGAACACTGTGAACATCACCACAGAGATCTAAAACATTAAACCAGTCTAAAAAGCTAGGAGCCAAACCAGCTGCACCATTATACCATAGCTGCCTACGTACCCTCTGATCGGGATCAAGCTAATCGTAGTTCTACATATTGTTCTTCATATAGTCTCCACCTCACTCCATCACCGCCCCAAAGGGCCATGCCCTCTTGGGCAGATCAACACGAGCTGATATGAAGCAAGTCCAAACAATACTGAAACTTTCTACCTGTCACCATATAACCACAATGCTTCCTTTACTCCCTCCACCATAGCCATGTACTCGGCCTCTGTAGTAGAAAGTATCACTGTAGTCTTCAACATTAATCGCCAACTAACTGGAGTCCCATGTATCATGAATACATAACCAGTAGTAGATCGCCATCTATCTAGATCGCTCGCATAATCAGAGTCAATAAACCCATCAATCTGACATGTATCTCCTCCAAAACACAAACCCGTGTCAACGGTACCCTTCAAGTATCTTAGGACCCACTTCACCACTTTCCAATGCGTCTTTCCCGGATTCGCCATGAATCTACTAACCACACTGACCGCCTGTGAAATATCTAGGCATGTACACACCATTGCATACACCAAGCTATCAAATGCACTAGCATAAGGTACACACTCGATGTGTGCTTTATCTTCCGTTGTAATGGGAGATTATTTACCTGAAAGCCTGAAGTGTGAAGCCAATAGAGTCACCACCGACTTAGTACTTTGCATCCCGAACCTCGCGATCACCCTCTCTATGTAGCCCATCTAACTCAAGAATAATCGTCGATTTGCCCACTCTCTCCTAATCTCCATACCCAGTATTTTCTTTGCAGTGCCCATGTCCTTCATATCGAACTCTTTACCAAGTTAAGATTTTAGCCTATCTATCTCTACCCTACTCTTTGATGCAATAAGCATGTCATCCACATACAAAAGGAGATAGATATAATCACCTCCATGAAGCTTCTGAATGTAAACACAACAATCGTAATCATTTTGAGAAAATCCATGCTTTAGCATGAAGGAGTCATATCACTTGTACCACTGTCGAGGAGATTGCCTTAACCCATGGAGTGACTTCCTCAAGTGATACACATGATTCTCCTTGTCCTTAACCCTATAGCCCTAAGGTTGATGCATATAGATCTCTTCATCCAAGTATCCACGCAAAAAGGTCATTTTAACATGTGTTGTTCTAGCTCAAGATCATTATGAGCAACAATACTCAATAGCACCCAAATAGAAGTGTGTTTTACCACCGAAAAAAGATCTTATTGTAATCCACACCCTCTCTTTGTACAAATCCCTTAGCCACTAGCCTAGCCTTGTACCTTGTCCCACCAAGCTCTGAAGGATCCTCCATTTCTTATACACCCACTTATAACTAATAGCTTTTCTTCCTACGGGCAATGGGACTACCTCTCATATTTGGTTCTTCCGAAGAGATTCCATCTCGTCCTCCATTGCAGCCAACCAACTCTCACTATCTCTATTTAGAATAGCTTCCTTGAAGGAGACTGGCTCATTATCCTCCACCGAGAGTGCATATTCCACCAAATTAACCTGTTTATAGCGCTTTAGGGGTTGATCAGCCCCTAGCTTCAGTACCTGCTTGTATGCTCGCTTTGGCCTAGTGGACGCCAAATCATCCTCGAGCTGTTATTATTGTAGTGCTTGTGTATTTTTCTGCTGAATCTCCTCCTGTTCAAGGTCATCATCTACCTGATTTCCCACTTGAACACATCTAGAACCTGGTTGGTCTTAGGTTCTATCTTAATAACCTGGGTCTTTAAAGTCCCAACACCATCATCCTTGGGCGTCTTAGCAATCATGAATTTCTCATTAAAGGTAACATCCCTGCTGATCATGAACTTTGAATCTTCTTTACACCAAACACGGTAGTCTTTTACACCCTTTGCATATCCTAAGAATATAGTCTTCTTGGCCCTCGCGTCAAGCTTTCCCTTGTTAACGTGATAATAGGCAGTACACCCAAAAATCCGGAGCCTCTCATAATCTGCATGCCCCCTGATCACACCCTATAGGGTGTATCACCAACCAATATAGAATGTGAAGAATGGTTCACAATATAACAAGTTGTAGCTACTGCTTCTACCCACCATTCTTTGCCCAATCCAGCATAAGATCGCATAATCATTGCTTTCTCTCGTAATGTTTGGTTCAGCCTCTCCACAACCCCATTCTACTGTGGTGTAGATCTGACTATCCAGTGTCTAGCAATGTCCTCCTGATCATAGAACTCATTAAAAACACCATCTGTATACTTTGTACCGTTGTCAGATCTTAGTGTCTTCAATTTCTTCTCTGTTTTGTTCTCAATCATCACCTTCCATTTCTTAAATGTCTCGAACATCTCATTCGTATGCTTCAGAAATTAAATCCAAGCATACCTAGAATAGTCGTTTATGAACGAGACAAAGTATCTAGAACCACTATTGGAAGTTATTTGAGTCGGACCCCAAACATCCGTGTGCACATAATCTAATATACCTCTGCTCTTAGACTTGCTTTTCAGAAACTAGATCCTGTGCGCCTTTCCATACACACAATTCTCGTAAAAATCCATATAAGGTTTCTTCAGATTCTTTAGCAATCCCTCCTTACCAAGCAGATTCAGACCCTTCTCTGACATGTGCCCAAGCCGCCTATGCTATAACCGTATGTGTTCACATGGGTCTCCACCACTTCTTTTAGTTCTAACCGCTACATCTCCCGTCACCGTCGTACCTGAGAAAGTATATAAATTACCACGACGAGTACCTTTCATTACTACTAAGGAACCCCAAACAACCTTCTTCACTCCATTCTCTGTAACAATCCTATAACCACCAGAGTCCAATACACCAACTGAGATAAGATTCTTCTGCAAGTCGGGAACGTACCTCACATTTGTCAAGGTTCGGACCACTCCATCATGCATCTTGATCTTGATATCACCTAGCCCCACTGTTTTACAAGCATAGTTGTTCCCCATCAATATGGTTCTATCATTAATGCTTCTATAGGTGGTAAACCACTTTTTATTGGGGCACATATGATAAGAGCAACCTGAATCAAGAATCTACTTCCCGGAGATATCATCGCCACCCGTGATGACGTAGCATTCCTTCTCACGCTTATCCTCTGAAACATAGCTTACTTCTTCCTTGCCTTCTCTCCGCTCAGTCTTTTTGTTATTCTTCTTCCCACCTACTCTCTTATTTGGACAGTCAACCTTGAAATGCCCAACTTCACCGTATTTGTAACACGGTCTTCTCACAAGAGGTCTTGATTTAGATCTAGACTTTCCTCCCTTACATTTTCCTCGCTCATTGCCCCTTCCTCTAGCAAACAATCTCTGTGCCTGTTCCTTGTTACCACCAGTAGTCATGTCACTAGTTACAATTTTTCGAAGGTCATCCGCTAGAAGTGTCGTTCTAGTCTCATCCATTGTTAAATTGTCTCCCACAAGTATCAGTGTTTGCACCAGGTTCTTATAAGACTTTGGTAGAGATAGAAATAGTAGAAGAGTCTGATCCTCATCTTCTACAGTCACATCGATGTCCTTCAGATCCGATATTATCCTATCAAACTTGTTGATGTATTCCCGGATTGATGAGCCCTCCTCCATTTTGCAAGTATACAATTTGAATTTTAAATAGATCCAGTTTGTTAGACTCTTCGTCATAAAGATGCTCTCTAACTTCGACCACACGCTCACAGCCGTTTCCTCTCCATCTACCAAGAAAGCTACATCCCTCTTAAGGCATAGGATAATCGACGATCGTGCTTCTAGATCTAGCTACTCTTAATCCTCATCAGACATATCCTTATGCTTCTTCTCCTTTCAAGCCAAAGCCTTGTGCAATTTCTGTGAAATTAACGAATTCTTCATCTGCATCCTCCAATAGGTAAAATTGTTCTTCCATTGAACTTTTCAAACTCGTACTTTCTAACTTTAACCGTCTTGCTAGTTGACGCTATCCTCCACTTGATTAATAATCCCTTCTCTCTAACCAATTGCTCTGATACCAATTATTGGGCACAGAGTCACGCCCTCATGCCGCGGAAGCGATATAACCCGAGAGAAAATCCTGGCTTTTGTTTTCACAAAAGCTCAAGCCGACCTCTATGTTCCTGTTTTGCGAAGGAAATAAGAACAGAAGTGAAATATCTCAACAAAGTGAGATATACACTCTTCCTCTCATCAGTTTTAGAACTGAATTGTTGAGGGAACCAACAAGCAATAGGCAACACCCAGATAATAGTAAAGACACGAGATTTATGTGGTTCGACAAACTTACCTACGTCCACGGGGAAGGGGAGGTAAGATTCCACTATGAGGAGAACACCGACAACTTGTACAATCCACAAACTCATTCAAAAGAAGAAGATTTGATTTTTACCCAAAAGAAATTGACCTCTCTCTTGTAAAATCTCTCCAAAGCTCTCTTCTCAAGATCTCTCTTTTCTAGCCGCCAAAGAAACCCTTTTTTTCTTCCCCTTGCATCTGTTTTTCTCCCCCTTACAAACTCTAGATATAAGCTTCCTATTTATACTCGAAACCAGGGTCCAAAAAATCAAACATGAAATCATATCCGCAAGACACAATTCGTGTCTTGCTGTTCACGTGGGCGTGGCCCCCAGCGAGACACAAATTGTGTCTCGCTGTTCATAATAGATCTCTCTTTTTTTTCTTGTTTTTTTAAACCCATGGATTGATACAATATATATAGAGATTGATTTTACTCAATCCCATTAGAACTCTAACTTGAATCCTAATTGGATTTACTAATTTAATTAATTCCTTCAATCCAATCCTAATTAGGATAATATAACTAATCCTAATTAGAGTCCAAACACAATCTTGCTTCTCAACTAATTTGAGTCATCATGAACTCAACAATCTCCATATTGACTCACAACATGTTAAATCAATCATTCGCGAAGATTTTCTAAAATCAACCCCTACTTTATACAACTCTCTCCTAAGAGTATTTCTTCAAAGTTACTTCTGAAGAACGTGGATGAACTCCAGAGATGCTTTGAACTTCTCCACTGGAATGGCCTTTGCCATCATATCCGTCGGATTCTTCTTTGTAATGATCTTCACCAATTTGATCACTTTTCCCTATCAATCCACTCTCGGATCTTGTGATACTAGATGCTAATGTGCTTCGTCTGCTTGTGATACCTCTAATTCTTCACAAGATGAATCACACTTTGACTATCATAATGAATAAGTACTGAATCCTACATGATGTCAAACATCCTGACTAAACCACGCAACCACAGAGCATCCTTCGATGCCTCAACTTTAGCTATGTACTCCACCTCAGTCGTTGAAAGAGCCACAGTTTCTTATAACTCAGCCTTCCAACTAATGGCACAGTTAAGAACTATGAGTACATACCCCGTCATTGACCTTCGCTGATCAAGGTTTCCTGCATAATCTGCATTGATGTATCCCTATAGTTTCTTAGACCCCTTATCCTCCGAAGATTAAAAAGCACACCTTTGCAAACCCTCGTAGATAATGCATAATCCACTTCACCGTCTTCCAATACTGATTTCCTAGATTTGACATGAATCGACTTACTGAACTTACTGCATGGACTAAGTTAGGCCTAGTGCAAACCATAGCATACATCAGTGATCCCACCGCACTTGCATATGGTATTCGAGACATCTTTTCCTATTCCTTAACTATTTGTGGACACTGCTCTGAGGATAATTTGAAGTGACCGGCTAAAGGAGTAGAAACCAGTCGTGCTTCAGCCATGTTGAACCTTTTCAACACCTTGAGAATATAATTCTCTTGGGACAACCAAAGTTTACCAAAAAACTCTGTCTCGTGAGATCTCCATACCTAAGATCATCTTGGCTACTCTTATATCCTTCATGTCGAACTTCATCTTCAGCAACTATTTGACTTCCTCGATTTATGCCCTTTCCTTTGCAACTATTAGCATATCATCCACATATAATAGCAAATATGTTGGATGCCCAATCTGCCTGTAATAGACACAATCATCATACTCACATAGATTGAAGCTAACCTTGATCATGAATGAGTCGAAGCGCATGTACCACTACCCCAGAAATTGTTTGAGCCCGTACGGAGACCTCTTAAGAAGACAAATCTTGTCCTCTTCACCTTCGCAGAGATATCCCTCAGGCTGCTTCATGTAAATTTGCTCCTCCAATTCTCCATGCAGAAATTTTGTCTTAACGTTCATCTGCTCCAACTCCAAATCATACTGTGTAACAATAGCCAACAATAAACGAATGAACGTATGTTTGACTACGGGTGAAAAAATTTCATCGTAGTCCACTCCTTCCTTCTAAGCATATCCCTTGGCAACCAACCTTGCCTTGAATTGCTCACCATATTTCTTGCGAAAGATCCACTTGTAACCAATCTCCTTTGAGCCTCTTGGAAGATTAACCAGAACCAACGTTTGATTATTCTCCAAAGACTCCACCTCCTGCTCCATGGCTGTAATCCACTTGTCACAATCATATGCTTCAACAGCCTCTCTGTAGCTACATGGGTCTCCAGCTTTTGTGAATAAAGCAAAAGATACGTGTTTGTGGGAAAACGTTGCAAGAAAATTGAGAAATAAATTTGTATTAATCTCCCTAACTAACTTAGGAAAAGAATGAATACAAACTCTCTTTGCAATCACTCTCTAACTGACTTAGAAAAAAGAAATTACAATCTTCTTGATCAGTTTCCCAATTTATAACAGAGAAAAGGATGGATTCCCCTCTTTGTTTAGGGCTGGGTTCTTCTTAATGGCGATGGGAGTTTGATTATTGTATCTTGTTGACGATATGAAACGCCTCGCTTTGTGGAACTTTATCTACTCTTATTGACTTAACAACGGGAAGAACTTGTAAGAAAAGTTTAGAACTCTAAACGTATTTAAGAGCTCTGCAAGAGAGTTAATTTTAGAAAGGAAATCAATCCCTTTAAACCGAAATAAGATAAATAGACGATCTCAACCGAAAATGGTTCAAAAAGCCAAGGTCCCAAAGCTCCAATCTAAGATGATCTAAAAGGACCTATCTTCAGCTGAATTCTCAGCTATTTATATAGTTTAAGAGGTGTAACCAACCCCTTAATTCACTCCATAATGGGGGCTTAATGACCACATTATATGAAAAAGCAGTTTTGAAACCGTTCAAATCGTGTTTGAAACAGTCAAACGCGAGGTTCGCGTTCTGGAGTGAGCCTCGCATTCAGCTCTGTGAAACGCGAAGGTGATCCTTGTTCGCCTTCTTGTTTTGATGATGATTTATAAACAATTTACATCTAATATTGTTTGTCTAGTGTTTGTGTTTTATATTTATTCTAGGCAAACAATATGTTAGAGGATGGATGGAATAGAGCTTCAACGATCATATCCAATGGAGGTTGGCGGAATTATGGAGTGAAGCTTATGTAATTCAAGTTCAAGATCCAAGTTCAGCTTCATTCGCATAGTGTACCAAGTCAAGCTTATTGAAGATCAAGATCGGCTTGGATAATCTAGTTTAGGTTTTATATTATGTGTGTTAGTACGTTAAGCTCAATATCATATACACACACATTTTATTGGTTTCCTTGTATATATATGTAGTCATATATATATATATAACACAAGTTTTGATTTTTATGTTTATAAATATGAAATTACATATTTCATATTTATTATTGTGATTTGGTTTAACTACTTAGATATGAAACAAATATATTTTCATATACATACTCATATGTTTCATTTTCTATTGTATTTGTAAAAATATTGTATTCTTAGCTTTTGGACTTAACAATAATCATATATATATTTTATTAAGTCTACATAATCATTATGCAAAGTTTCAAAACATGGTTTAGCCAAAATGTCAAAATTCACATGTTTACATTTTTCATGTTTTGGCCTATTTTGTAAAATGATGATAATTTTTATTTGGGAAGTCCTTTTTGGAAACCAGTCATTGTAGCATGTTTATTATCATGTCTGCAATCATTCCCCAAAGTTTTACATTTTTTTAGAATTTATTTGATATTTTTAAACAGTGTTTTAAAATCAGCAAACTATTTTCAAAACCTGGAATTTTATATATCAGTTCACGGTCGACCGCCACGGTCGACCGCGCCTGAGTTCTTTCGTCAGTGGGTAGCAGAGACTTTCACGATCGACCGCCACAGTAGACCATGAGCTCGAGATTACCGACGGTTCACCGCCACGGTCGACCGTCGAACTCTCTGGAGTTTCTCCTGTTGTTTTTGTTGCTCACGGTCGACCGCCGCTATCGACCGCCGTTTATCCCAACGGCTCTTTTGGTACAGAATCAGATTTTTAATTCTCTGGCTGTTTGGTCTTTTTCCTTAGGGTTTTTGCTGTTGCTTCCTCTTCCTATATAAACCCCTAAACCCCCTTCTATCTCAGTAACCAATGGGATGTTTTAAACAAGTTTATAAAAGTTTTAACAGGGGTTTAAGTTTGGTTTAAAGTTGTTTTGGTTGGTTCACAAGTGGAGGAGATCATCTATATTTTTTGAGCTTCTTTTTAATCCATCTCTCCATCTTGTTTTTTAGAGAAGAATTCCTAAACTCTATTTCTAGCTATTTATTGTTTTATTCATAATTTCTATATGCTAGATTTTATTTGAGTTTAGTTGTTTTATTTATTCTCATTGTTACACGCACCCACATGAGCTTTTAGTATTTACATACATAGTATATTAGGGTTGTGAGAAATTGTAACATTGAGTTGAGCTTTATATGAGTTCTCGCATTGTATTAGAGAACAAATTATTTGTTATCTTTGTGAGATTGTAAAGTTTTCGGTTAGCTAGAAAACCGTGTGTGAGGAGTGGACGTTGATCGGTGAACGTTAAAAACCGACATTATGAGTGAGTGTATACGTTGATCGGTGATCGTTGAAAACCGACATAGTGTGGTTGTAAACGTTATTCGGGTGAGCGTAGAAAACCTGGTTGTGATAGTGGATTTCTCTCTGGGAGAGGGGACCAGAGACGTAGGACGGAAGGTCCGAACTCCGTGATCATATCGTGTGTTTGAGTTTGCTTTGGCGCACTTAATCTTATGTTTATATTTCTTGTCACCATTGTCCATAACTCATTATTTTTATCATGCACTATCTACTTCATATTGTTTACCCTTGTGGTAATTTACAAATCCTTGCATATATCATATTATATATCTCTTTGGTAGGATATATCATCTTGTGCTAGTTTATATATCCTTGCATATATTTATCATATAGGATATATCTCTTTATTCATATTGCTTATTCTTACTTATAACTCTTGTATATCTATCTTGCAAGAATATACTTGTTAATTAATTTTAATTGGTATTTAAATCCGATTAGATTAGCATAAGACCCTAATCACCCCCCTGTAGGGTCTAACAATCCTCACATTTTAGAGTTAAAACACGAAAATGACCCTCGTATTTTGGAATTGGAATGTAGGGGTGACCCTCGCATTTTAGAATTGGAACGTTGGGGGTGGCCCTCATGTTTTGGAGTTAAAACGCAGGGATGACCCTCACATTTGGAATTGGAACGCGGGGGTGACCCTCGCGTTTTTGAATTATAAAACGGGGTGACCCTCGTGTTTTGGAATTAGAATGCGGGTGGTGGACCCTCGCATTTTAGAGTTGGAATGCGGGGGTGGACATTCGCGTTTTGCTTTGAAGAGATCGTTAATTGTAATCTCTTTTTCAAGTTCTACAAAGATCGTCATTTTGTAATCTTCACATTTAGCTTTTTGAAGTATGAGAATCGTCAAATTGTAACTCTCATCTGTTATCATGAAAGTCGTCAGATTATAACTTTCGTTGTTAATATTTTGTGAGGATCAACTATCTGTAGTAATTCTTTAATAGCCTATAGAACCCCCTCCAAAGTTTTGAAAGTTCACGGTTGACTGGAATGAATTTTCAAAATACTTTGGATCTTGATTTATTTTCATCTTGGAATAGTGTACTGTTGATTCCTTATCATAAAGGAGTTGCTTACTGGATCCGTCTCGAAGGCACCATGAATTTGTTTGCATAGATTTGACACACAAGACTCGAGTTCTACTTTTGCAAATGTGGGGGTTGCATCTGATCTTTGGAACGCAAGCATGTGAACCACGTGTTTTGCTTTTGAAACACAGGGTGACCCACACATTTTATTTTTGAAACGCGGGAGGTGACCCACACGTTTTGTTTTTGAAATGCGGGGGGGGGGGGGGTTGTGACTCTCATGTTTTTATATTAGAACGCGGGGGTGACACTCACATTTGGAATTTTGAATGCGGGGATGACCTTCACGCTTTGATGATGAACACTTACTATTCCGCTAAAAAGAATTAACAAGTTCATGGGGGTTTAACTATTAGAGGTCTGGTGTTAATATAATAGTAATTTGTGGACTTATCACCCTAATGAAGAGAATTGATAAGTTAATTTTATCATCAGATATGTAGTGTTAACTTGATGATTTTTTTTACTTGTGATTTGAACAAGATTTTTGTGGACTTACCACCCTATTGTAGAGGGTTGATAAGTTGATTTTATCATTAGAAGTGTAATGTTAACTTGATGATTGCTTGTACTTATGATTTGAATAAGATTTTTTGAGGACTTATCACTTTATTGAATAGAGTTGGTAAGTTGATTTTATCATTTGAGATGTAATGTTAACTTGATGATTGTTGGTACTTATCACTCTATTGAGGAGAGTTGATAAGTTAATTTTATCGTCAGAGGTGTAGTGTTAACTTGATGATTTTTGTACTTGTGATTTGAACAAGATTTTTAAGGACTTATCACTCTATTGAAGAGAGTTGATAAATTGATTTTATCAACATAGGTGTGGGGTTAACTTGATTATTTTTGGTACTTATTATTTGAACAAGATTTTGAGGATTTATCACTCTACTGGAAAGAGTTAATAAGTTGATTTTATCATCAGAGGTGTAATGTTAACTTGATAATTTTTGAGGAAGGTGTAATATTAACTTGATAATTTTTGAGGACTTATCACTCTATTGAAGAGAGTTGATAAGTTAATTTTATCATCAGAGGTGTAATGTTAACTTGATGATTTTTGAGGACTTATCACTCTATTGAAAAGAGTTTATAAGTTGATTTTATCATCAGAGGTATAGTGTTAACTTGATAATTGTTGGACTTGTAGTTTGAACAAGATTTTGAGGACTTATCACTCTATTGGAGACAGTTGATAAGTTAATTTCATCATCCGAGGTGTGGTATTAACTTGATAATTTTTGGTACTTCAGAATCTTGATTCAAAGTCCTTGGGGACATGTAGAGATTTTGACTGCCAGATATGTATTGTTAACATGACATATTGTGTTATGATTTGAACAACTTTATGGACTTATCATACTTTTGAAGAGGATTGATAAGTTAATTTTGCCATCAGAGGTGTATTGTTAACTTGACGGGATTGTGTTGTGATTTGAGCAACTTTATGGACTTATTATCTTATTGAAGATGATTGATAAGTTAATTTTACCATCAGAGGTGTATTGTTAAATTGACGGGATTATGTTGCGATTTGAGCAACTTTGTGGACTTATCATGCTATTGAAGAGGATTGATAAGTTGATTTAGTTTGAAAAGGTTTGCTATATCAAGAATAAGACAAGTTGAATTCAAACTCCGTGGGGATGTTAATCGTCAGAAGTGTAATGTTAACTCGACGATATTTTGGCTAGGGATGGCTTTGTGAATTTTATAGTTGGCAGAGGTGTTTTGTTAAACATGTCAACTTTTATGGTCTCATCATCTTGTTGGATAAGATTGATAAGTTTATTTTGGTGGTGTTGCACGCTAAAGTGCTTATATTGTCAGAGGTGTTTTGTTAACTTAACAGTATTAAAGATTGATAATTCAAATTACTCATTGAGGAGATTTTTATTGTTAGAGGTGTATTATTAACTTGACAATTTTGAGAATTCATTATTTTGTTTAAGAAATAACAAATAATAAACCCCCAGTCTTGAGCGGGTTTAATTTCTCGTACACTATGCACACATGTATAGCAAAATTTATGGATATGTGTGCTAAGTCATATACTTCAATTTCTAAACCCGTACACTATGCACACATGTATAGCAAAATTTATAAGTGCTCTATTTGCGACCGTAAAAGCTATTTAGCTAAATTTTGCTATGATGCATACAAACTTAAGAATGCTAATGCTCCTTGTGCATCTCATAAAGTTTCTTCATTATCACACACACATGTACATGCACCTATTGTTAATCATAAGCATGCTCATGTGTTGAAATGTGATTTTTATGGTAGATTTGATCATTTAGCCAAATTTTGTTTTGATTTACAAAAAAGTTTCACATTTGTAAAATGCATCTAAAAGACCATCTATATTTGCAAATTATTCACGTGCACAACCACAAGGTCAACGCATATATTTTCAATCTTTTCATTGCACATATTACAATCAGAAGAGTCATTTGCACATGTATTATTTTGACCGTGTCTGTACACAAAATACGCCCAAATGTGATCATAACCATAAGGCTTTGGACTTTATTGATAGTGGTCATGTCCCTAAATTTGTCGGTACTAAAAATGTTTGGGTGCTAAAACAAAATTGATTCTATTATTTTTTGGGTTTCATATTTTTATAACAATGTAAATTGATAAGATTTTAAAACCACTCATATTTTCTCTTTAAAAGAAAGTATTTTCAAATATGTATATATTTACATTATTGAAAATTTTAAAATAATTTATTTTAGGATTTTTAAATAAAACCATAGTTCATGATTCTTATATGGTTTGTAATCTTGGTTTGAACTATGTAGTTTTTGGTATAATTTGGTTTGTACTTATGAGATCATTGTAAAACACTTTTATGATGAGTGTTTGAGCTTATGGATCATCATTTATGCTTTATAATGTACCTTTATGTGATTAGTTTTTTATGTTTGCTCACATAATTATCATGCTTACATTTCATTGTGATGCAAATATGGATTGAAACAAGCTCTAAGAGTTTGGCATGATTGTGCTTCTTGTCAAAAATAGTATTATTCATAACATTTTTGTTTTATTCAAAGCATATTTCTTTTAACCTTTGTGGATAAAACATAAAAATGTATTGACATTACTAATTGCTTGATCACTTCTTCGAAAAGGATGATTTGTAGATTAAGAATATTTTTATGTTATTATGGTTTATATTTTGATTTATGATTTTATTTGAATGATTTAATTTTCAATTGAAA
>BQKN01065888.1:527181-539712 GCA_022839385.1 Asparagus kiusianus | reverse complement strand
TATATATATATATATATATATATATATATGTGTGTGTGTGTGTGTGTGTGTGTGTGTGTGTGTGTGTGTGTGTGTGTGTGTTTACTTGGTCTCTTTGCATGTGAGTTGTGATTAGCATGTTCCATATCTATGCTTGCTAACATATGAATGCCTTAGTATTTTATTTCATATATTCTATATGGCATTTTGATAGGGAAAGCTTTTTCCCTATATTTGTTTTATACTCACTCATGCTTATTTGTAGGGGGAGCTTAACACTCTCTATCTCTCTTGTTGTTTTCCTTATTTTGATGTTGACAAGGGGGGAAAACGAGTCAATTGTGAGTATATCATTCTCTTGGTTTTATACATGAGGGTTATAATTTGTATATTCATTTAGTATCATGCATATGTTATATTCTTTGTGTAGATTGTTTGTCATCATCAAAAAGGGAAAGATTGTTAGATCTTATGTTTATGAGCCTACTATCTAATCTAGTTTTGAGGTTTAATAATCAATTTCTAACAATGTTTGTCGAGTGTTTATATTTGATTGTTAGGTATTCTACACAAAGATCCTCATGTCTGAGGTTAGTTGGAATTGCGCATTCACGATTACATTCAAAGGAGGTTGGAAGGAATACCATAATGGAGCCAATATATTTAAGTCAATGATCCAAGATCAAGCGTCATCTGTAACTAAGATCGAGATTCAATGAGAGATCATTAGCTTGGGTATAGTGTTTTAGTTTTTAGGAGTTTATACTTGTGTGCAAATATTTCAAGCTCAATATTATACACACACACATCGTTTTCATTTTATTTTCTTTCAAGTTTAGCCACATAAATATAAAATAAATGGATATAGTTATATATACACATATTTGTTTTATGTTTATACGTGCTTAAAATGGTTTTGTTAAAATCAAGCTTTGACATATTCAAATCAATAAAATCATGTTTTCATTTTCACACTTTTGTAAGTTTGTAAAATAATGTATCTATGGATTAAAGACTTGATTATACTATTTTACATCTTTTATAAAATCTATTAATCAACTTAGGAGGACTTTCAAACTTTTTTGAAAATATTGTGTCAAAATCATGTGTTGTTGAAACTTCGCGTTTTGGACTATTTTGCAAAATGAAGAGTTTTCACAAATAAGAAATACAATTTGAAAAATTCTTTTTGTAACGAGTTCATTTTTATGTTTATAAATATTTCCCTAAGTTTTACATTTTTTGAAATTTATTTGATATTTTTAAAGATAATTTAAAGTTGATGTTTACTGTTCATATCAGGTTCTGTGCACGTTTTAAGTCGACTTGCTATAGTACCAAGTCGACTTATAAAGTGTTGCGCATATGGTGTTTTTAATCTGCGGAGTCGACTCATAATATAACAAGTCGACTTATACTATATAAGTCGACTCATACATTATGACTCCCCTATTTTCACACATGGTTGCAGTTCAAGGTGAACCTAGAGATGTCAAACCTGTCATGCACCAACATTGTGTAATAATACATTTCACCAATCACAATAATATCCTCTAGTAGAATCAAAATGAGTGTAGTACAAAAATAGGCAAAATAAAGAAATGAATGCAATGGACATGACATGGAAAAAATATCTCATAAATAAAAATCATATCTCAACTAAAATACATCTGATATATGGAATAAAGAAAATATCTCAATATGAGTCAACTGAAAATCATACTAAGGCACACTGCCTTTATAATATGAAAATAAAACTCTAAAGTCTGAATGAAATTATAGAAAAATCTATTGTGGAGCTTCTACTAATAACTCATGTGACGACGACTATGCAAGAACGTCGTCATCCTGCAGCTCTCCAAACGTCTATATTACCTGAAAGAAGAGAAAACAACAACAAAAAAAACCACATAAAGAGCATCAGAGCGCTACAGCAAGATCACCTTCATCCGCCCTCAGGAGAAGGGCTACTAGATAGAGTGGAGGCTCTATCTATTAAGCATAGTCTACTTAGATTATTTTCCCTGTATCTAAGTAAAATTAACATTTAGAAACCTACAACACGAGACGTAATACGTCGAGCGAAATATTCCAAATAAGGAAACCCTCATGTATATACCATAAGTCCCAAATTGTAGATATCTAAATATTAATACCTAACTAAAAATAAACAATCTAAATGAAATCAACAATTAGAAACCTACAACATGAGACTGGTACATCGAGTGAAATAATCCAAATAAGGAAACCATCATGTATATACCATGTGTCTCAAATTGTGAATCGCTAATCATGAATCCCAACTAAGACATAAAGAAAGCAATAAAGGAATTAAAGACATCAATACATTATATTTATATTATCCTCCACTATCACTGAGGAGATAGAATAAATACTTTCAATAACAAATTATCCCAGTCATATATCTCAATGATGAATCACATCCATAACTAACATCCACCAAATACTCAGACTATCAAATAGCTATCTCACTGTAACTCTTTACAATGTTTTGAAACTCAGCATCATCATGTGCAACGGACTACCCTATAGGTATCCCAAACAGTGTACACGACTCATTAGTCTCATCGTGATCTCAGCGTGTAATGAGTGCGTGATGGCCTACCATATGGGTATCTAAAAATACGGCTCGCAAGCCTCATCGTACCCTCGTGCGGACGGACTGCTAGACAAAGCATCCAAACCCGACAAAATGGCCTGTACAAATAGAATATCAACGTACTACCCCACGTAGTATTGAACTGAGCTCATCAACGATATCCATTTTATGTATAAACTATGTAAATCTGGTACATTAATGCAATATTCCATATAGTACTGAGCTGTGCTCATCATCGATATCTAACGAGTGTATGCACAATAAGCAACCCAACACTTACCATAATCCCCTCTGGGATACTCATATGTGTGCAAACGACATTGTACTTGTGTATTCGTGAATTTACATGTAAAGGAGTGCAACTCGAACCCCGTGAACATCATCGATAGTCTTAGTAGTCGACTACTATGATTAGTAGTTGGTTACTCTAAGCCCATCCAGAATCTAAAAAATTGGACTAAGTGTGAGTAGTCGACTAATATGAACATTAATTGACTACTTCTGCTATGAAAACAATTATGTGAGTCATACCAGGAAAGAAGTAGTCGACTACACATGTTATTAGTCGACTACTCTGTGTTAAACAGATTTTTCTTTCTCAGGTATTGATGCTTTTATGATATTTTCTTAAACAAAACTCATTCAAATCACATGGAACATAGGAAAAAGGTTTTAGTCTTCAGAAATTTACTATCAGAGATTACTTCACATGATTTAACTCTTGGATTAAATACTAATTAGGATTCAACCTCATAATTATTCAAATTCTCATATAAAAGCATGAATTATCACATGATTAATCTGGTTAAGGTTATAACTAACATTGAATAAAAATAAGCTTGTTTAAAACACGTTCATGTCATTGTGATCTCAGAACCTAGGATTAATTTATAAGAAAAACTTGATTAATTAACAAACTAGAGTTTGCACATGGGTTAAACTTAATTGATAAATTAAAAATTAAAAATTAACATTTTCCTAATGATCATGATCATGTTTCTAATGCAAACAGTAAGGAAAACATCAGATCTATCATGAATTGCAAACTTATTATCAAAAATCTATCTTTTATCATATGTAACAATGAATAAACATTTAAAACATTGATTTAAGCATATTGGATCTTTAAATTACTAAGGATGTATGTTTAGATGAAGATGATCTTGTCTTAGGGTGCTGCTGAACTCCTCAACCACGTATATATAAGACCCCCCTTCAACCACAATCTCAAAATCTAAGCCTTCCTCTCAACAAACACCTCAAAACTCTCCCAAATCTCATAAATTAGGGTTTAGGGTTGAGGGAGGAATATGGTTGTTGATCTCACGATTTTTTTTCTCAGAAATTAGGGTTTAAACGAGTATTGATAGAGGTATACATGACTGGATACGAATATAAACCAAAACTGACCCGAAATCTGAAATAAATCCTGAAAAAGCCCTGTTAGTCAGTTAATGCCTTCATTAGTCTACTAACAACCTTATTAGTCGACTGCTCTAAGTTGTAGTTGACTACTAAGCTCAGATTCAGGTTTGTGCATGATTTGGTGCATGTTTCTCATCTATATTCACATATTTACATTAGATTTATATCAAATCAATCCTTAGCATACTCAAACATCAAAATATGTCATTTATAACAATATAACATATTTATTACCATTTATCACAATTTATTCAAACTTTTGGGATATTACATTCTTCCCCTCTTAAAAGAATTTCATCCTTGAAATTCCACAATCGTATCTTAGGGATTAATAATATGGGAAAAGCCCTAAGAGTGGATAATCCAGACAATAAAACCCTCCCGTACCCATCTCGTACCATTAATCCCCAATATGAAATATAGTAATATCTATACTTAACCATCTCAAATGCGAATACTCGAACTTAACTTCTAACTAAGCGGAACTAGTACGTCGGGTAAAAAATCCAAACAAGGAACCCCCTATATATATACCATGTGTTCCGAATGATTAGGAGCTACGTGTTAGTACCCCCATTCTAGCGTTAAATATAAATATGACCATATAACCAAATCATAAACAAAAGCAAATCATAATCAATCAATCAATTTACCTGTTCAAATAGGCACGAGTAGTCGCGACGTATATCCTCTTCGTGCTCCTAAGAAGCCTCCTCAGCTCCTTTCCGGTTCTATTGAAATTGACTAGAGGATCACTTTGTTTCTAAGTCTATTGTCCTCATTGGAAAAAATACACACAGGAAATTCAATAGTAGTCAAATCATCATGAATTTCAATCTCTGGTGCGTCTAACACTCGCTGCTGCTCCTCGTCACATAAATGCTTCTTAAGCATCGAAACATGAAAGACATCGTGTATACTTGACATTGATGCTGGAAGATCTAGCCGTTATGAAACGGCTCCAATACGCTCCACTATCCTGAACGAACCAATATACCTCGGGGCAAGCTTTCCCTGTCTACCAAATCATTGAACTCCCTTCATTAGTGCCACTTTCAACAATACATAGTCCTCAACTTGGAACTCTAGTGGTCGTCGTCTCTAATCTGCATAACTCTTCTGATGACTCTGTGCTGTAAGAATGCGCTCCTGAATTTTTGTTACCTTATCTGTGGTCTGTCTCACTAGCTCCGGTCTAAGCAACATGTTATCATCTGGCTTTGCCCAGCAAATAGGCGATCTACAAGCCCTCCTGTACAACGCCTCATATGGTGCCATGCTAATAGTCGCTTGATAACTGTTGTTATAAACAAATTCAATCAGTGGAATATGGTCCTCCCAGCTACCCTAGAAATCTATAACACGAGCTCACAACATGTCCTCCAACACTTGGCTGACTCTCTTTGTTTGTCCATCTGCTACGGGTGGAAGACACTAGAATACAACAACTGGCTAACAAAAAAATTATGGAAGCTCCTCCAAAAGTGTGAAGTAAAAACTAAGCCTCAGTCTGATACAATCGTCTCTGGAACTCCGTATAATCTCACGATCTCCTTGATATATATCCTCACATAAGTCTCCACTGTATAAGTTGTCTTTACTGGTACAAAATGTGTTGACTTTGTAAACCAATCAACTATCACCCAAACTAAATTGTTCTCCTTCTTTAATCTCAGCAATCCTACAATGAAGTCTGTTTCCTTCGAAAGTCACCTTCATGATTGATTTCATTATAACTTTAGTTGTTTACAATGAATTCAAATAAATAAAATAAAAAGAATACAACTCTCGAAAATAAACACAAGATTCGTTTATCGACTCTTGCTTGCGTGGGTTCTTGGCTAGTGACGGGGACGTCAATATCCGTAGACCACCTGATGATTAGATAAGATCTGAAGCTTCATCGATTCACAAAGGAATCAAGAAGGTGAAGCAATTATCTCGACAACAGTGAGATAATTACTTTTATTAAGATTACTGCAATGGGGTAATCTTAAGGGAAGAACACGGGAAATGCAGATGTGACGAACTCTTCTTTCCTGCGCTAAAGAACTCGATCGATCTCCTCCTCTCTTCTAAAATTTGTGTTTCTTCAGTCTTGAGTTTGGCAGGGCTTCGCCAACGCTCGAGAATTCCATATCTGAAAAAATGAAGCCTCTGGGGCTATATTTATAGGCTTCAGGACCTCTGTTTTCAGATAAGAATGGCCGATTCCCTCTTATCCTCAATTGTAACCACTTAACCACGTTCATGGATGATATTTTATCAGTTGGAGCAAATCCAGGTGGTTAACAGTCGAAAAACCGTCAAAAATAGCCAAAATCAGCCAAAATCCAATTTTCGAGTCTGCAGAGACCCGTGGGTGTCTTGGCGTGGCCGAGACACTTGTGAGTGTCTCGGCCAAGCCGAGACACTTGAGAGTGTCTCGGTTTGGCTCAGAGCCTGGTCTCGCGCGCTTTGTCTGTTTTCGTCGTATTTTCATCATCCAAACTCGGAATCATGTGATCCAGAATGCGTCGGAAAGCTGATAAGGAGATCTACAAGCTCTCATGATTGAATCATGTGTGGAGTAAATAGGACACGAGGGGTGCTTCGTCTTTTGTAAGCGACGTGCAGCTCCCGATTCATTTGTGTTTTGATTATTCTGAAGTTTCGTTGCTTCGCATGGTCCGTTGACTCACCTCATGCGTTCGTCGTCATCAAATGAGCTTCTATGACTCAAATAGCGATGTTCCTCATCTCCTCTCCGTCTCGATCAGCATGCGGGGACCTATAGGTAACTTTTTGATGCCTACATATACCCCTCTAAAGTGTTTCAGTCTCGTTTCTTTTATAGATGAGCCTGAAATACTTTGGATATGATTGGTCCAACCTTTAGTCGGTGTAAAAGAACCTATAGTTAGATTTGATTCTTAACTCCTTCAATTTTCAATCTATTTAATATTTTAGCAAATAGCTGAAGTTCTTCCGGCGCTGCGTTTATCGTCTGGCCGTCGTCAAAATCTTGAATCAAAACTGGTGAATTGATTTTGGCTCATATCATCGAGTTGACTTTGAACTAACCATCTCCATCATGATATACTAACTTGCGTTGACCTTCATCACAATGTATTAACTGATGTTGACCTAGGGTTACGTGTTGATCGGCGTTAACCTAGGGTTTTGGCTTGCCTGACGTTGACTTTTATCGTAACGCATTGACTGACGTTGACCTAGGGTTATGCGTTGACCGACGTTGACCTAGGGTTTCAGATCGCCCAGTGTTGACTTTTATCGTAACGCGTTGACTGGCATTGACCTAGGGTTACGCGTTGATCGACATTGACCTAGGGTTTCGGATCACCCAGCGTTGACTTTTTCATCGCAACCCGTTAACTAGCGTTGACCTAGGGTTACGCGTTGACCGGCATTGATCTAGGGTTTCGGATCTCTCGATGTTGACTTTTTCATTACAACGCGTTGACTAGCATTAACCTAGGGTTACGCATTGATCGACGTTGACCTAGGGTTTCGGATCACCCGGCGTTGAATTTTCATCGCAACGCGTTGACTGGCGTTGACCTAGGGCTTCAGATCGCCCTGCGTTGACTTTTATCGTAATGCGTTGACTGTTGTTAACCTAAGGTTACGCGTTGACCGATGTTGACCTAGGGTTTCAGATCTCCCGGTGTTGACTTTTTTATTACAACGCATTGACTGGCGTTGACCTAGGGTTACATGTTGACTGGCATTGACCTAGGGTTACATGTTGACTGGCATTGACCTAGGGTTTCGGATCATCCAACGTTGACTTTTTATCGCAACGACTAACCACCGGTGAAATTAGGCAATATAGGTTCATAAAAATACCCAGGGGGCTCGACCTGGGCCAAGACACCCGTGGGTGTCTTGGCCTTGGCCGAGACACTCTCCCCCCTCTCTCTTTTTTTGTTTTGTTGTGGTTGTACTTCTATTTCCCTCCCAAACTCCTAAATTTCAAAAAGAGTTATTTCCCCCTTAAAATTCCTCCATCTTCTTCCTTTTATCAAAACTCCTCATAACCCATTATTTCTTTTTCTTCTTCAAGAACTCCTAACTCATTCAAACTCTTGCCTTTAAAACCCTAAACCCCTCCAAGGATTTCGGATTTCTCTTCTTCATTGGTTGAAAATTTCCTCTCTCCAAGGTTAGGGTTTGAGGAATCTCCATCTTCAAGAGTTGGGCTTTTGAATTGGATAAGCTTCTTTTCAAAAAAATCCTTGTTGTATGCTTAATTTTGATTTAAGAATCTATGAATTCTGTAGAAAAGATTGAAAATTTATTCTTGTAATATGGGTATGTAATCAAGAACTCATGAATTTGTATGCAAAGATTATAGCTTTTTGCTCTCATGAAGTTGGTTTTGAATATGGTCGAAATTTGGGGGGGGGGGGGTTATGCAAATTTAAAGGCTAAAATATTGGAGGACTTTTGTGTAAAGTAGGGCTAAAATTTTGAGGGGCTTTTATGCAAAAGTGGACTAAAATTTTGGGATTTGGATTGTCTACCCATTTGGCCACAACTTTGAGGGGTGTTTCATGCAAAAAGACCACCAGTTGTTAAGGGGTTTATTTGCAAAAAGTGATCAAAATTGGTTGAGGGACTTGTTTGCAAAGTGGCTGAAATTTGTAGAGTTTGGACTACACACCCATGATCAAAAGTTTGAGAGGTATATGTGGAAATTGTGTCGAAATTTGTAGAGGGGTCTATTTGTAAAGTTGGCCGAAATTTGTAGAGGGGTTTATTTACAAAATTTGGCTGAAATTGTGAGATATAGAGGATGATGGTTTTCCTTCCTCGATCATGGCCAAATTCAAATGTGTTCGTGGCTAAAATTTATCCTTGAACATAAGGGGTATTTTGGGTATTTCACCCAAAAGTTGATCATGAGGGTTTTAAATGCAATTCAAACCCATTGTTTGCATGCATAAAACTCATAGGTTTAATTAGACTTCAACTATAAAACCCTATTCTATTTATAAGACTTTAGTTAAAGTTCATAATTTCCCTTTTAATTTCCGGGTATTTGGATTTATGATTGTACCTGATCCGTTGATTTTCATTGCAGGTTAACCATGTCTTCGAGCCGACCGCGATTCCATAGGAGTCGCTTCTCTTCTCAGCATAGTGAGAGGGAGACTCCCGTAGCGTTCTCTTACAGGGGTGAGCTTTTATATTTTCTGTATCCTTGCTTGACCCCTTCGCGGGTCATCCAGGAAGAACCGATGTCCTCCTTCGCGGGGATTGAGGTTTTAGGATGATTTACTGTTCTATCATGCCCTCGTTTGGCCCCTTCACGGGTCATTCGGGAAGAACCGACGTCCTCCTTCACGGGGATCGAGGTTTCAGGATGACTTGTGGTTCTATTATGCCCTCGTTTGGCCCCTTCGCGAGTCATTCGGGAAGAACCGACGTCCTCCTTCGCGGGGATCGAGGTTTCAAAAGACGTATTTTGCTTGGCCAATTCATGTCTTTTAGCATATTGGGGCAATTTCATGTTGTATTACACTGCGTGGGTCAGAGTACATTACCACGTTGCTTACGTGATGATGCATACCATCCTTCCGGTGTAGGATACTCAAAATCGTCTCGCCAATCCCTTAATGAATGACTCTATCTCACTAGTCTGTGAGATGAATTCAATTATTCTATAATTTATGAATAGTTTTCTAATTCCACGTTTGTTTTGCTGCTATTGAATTCCCTGCGGACAACCTTCCTCCTCATGCCACTAGCGGTTGCCGTGGAGAGAGTTTTGCTTCTGTTGTCGAAAGGCAGGCCATTGGTTCGATTCCTCAGTTTGATAAGAGTCGTTCCGAGGAGTTCTGTCGCTTGATACGAGATGGGGGCCGCCGTTCACTACGCCAGTTGATTACCGATGCCACCTTCACTGAAGACTCTATTTCCACTCAAGCTTTAGAGAAGCCTGGTTATTTATTTGGAGACCATGTCGAGGATCCGACTAAGCTGATTATTGATGATGAGCACTAGTTGAATAATGATGAAGGACACCTTCTATACATCCCTTCTATTCCCGGTCAGCACTCTCTCACTCATTTGGAGATGCAGGCTATGCAGTGATAGATGTCCTATAATCTTACAGATGACCGTGGCCGAGTTCATTATGGGTTTATTTCCCATCATAAGACCCCAGGTTCTGATGGTTATAATTATATTCGCGGCCTTCGACCAGGGATTCTGGGTCTTGATACCGTGCTACCAGACAAGGTGTCAGTAGCCGCCCCTACTGTGAGGAATCGCTTGGCCAAGCTTAGGAGGAAGTTACCTCCGACAGAGTTCAGATGCTTCGGTTGGGCCTATTTGCCACCTAAAAGGTGGTGGACTCGTATGACCAGTTATGTCTTGGGACATTGGGAGAGTGATTTGAGAGGCAGTGGGTTGTATGAGCCCATACGAGCCACCATGTATGGATTTCTGGTCAGTAGTCGCTATTTCCTAACGTTATTTGAGACATATATCCCTGACAGTAACACTTTTTTGACCTGTAGTAGAGAGTTAGGGTTAGCTCTGCACGAGATGCACAAAGTTTCTGGTCTTCTGATGGGGACTATCCGTATCAGAAGTACTTTCCCTCGAACCTATTGTTAGAGTGGCTAAAGAAGGATTCTCCCGGTATGTATGACACGTTTTGGGACCTTACGTGTCATTATTATACATCCTTAATCAAAGTGAGTCCTCTGGCGAAGAGGAAGAGGCAGATAGTTTGAAGCAGTTCGCTAATTATTTATTCCAGTATTTGGAGAGCAGTTCGGGCGAGACTGTTTGTGAGTTGGGCCCTTTGACACCTTCTGCCATCAATGAGTTAATGGAGAGGTCCGAAGTTTATTCCTTTACCATCGCTAGCGCTAAGGGAGCTTTCCCTACAGGAACCAAGTTTCGGATATTCCTTTGTCACGCTCAGAAGTCCATTCGGCCCAGGACTCTGCTAGTGGGCTACCTTACCCTCTGGTTGAAGAAGTGCGTCGTTCCATATCAGTTTTCTGACGCCTTGCTATAGGCTATCTAAAAATCATTGCAGATGGCCAATCCCCATCAAACACCGATGATAGAAGTTATAATTTGACGACTTCCAGAAGGTTACAATTTGAAGACTTTCACATAGATCGATGAAGGTTACAACTTGACGACCTTCACAACAACTGATGAAAGCTCTGATCAATGGCCTTCACAATCAACATCGGGAGTTATAATCTGACGACTCTCACATATTAAAGAGCTAAAGCAAAGATTACAAAATAACGATCTTTGCAACGCTTTGACAGAAAGAGACTACAAATCGACGGTCTCTTCAAATCAAGATGCGGAAGTCCTCCCCGCGTACCAACATCAAGACACACCGCATTCATAGCCACTGACGCAGTGCAAACACAACTTACATTCAACTCCAAACGCTGCTAACACAGCTCAGATCCAGCTGCCAACGCAGCTCATGTTTGACCGTAAACGCACCCTCTGAAAGCTGCCAATGCAGCTTCTAAATTGTTACGAACGCAGCTTCCAATTGCTGCAAATGAGCTTCTAGACGCTGCGTCCGAGCTTCCAGACGCTACGTTTAAGCTTCCAGACACTGTGTTTGAACGCAGAATTCATGCCAGAACGTGAGTTTTGCGTTTGACCCGTTCAAACACGAGCTGAATGGTTTCAAAATCGTTTCTCGCGATCTGAGGGGATCACAACTCCACTCAGGAGTGATTTAAGGGGGCTGTTACATCCCATAAACCCCACTTAGGAGCGAATTAAGGAGGCGGTTACACCCCTTAATCCCCTATAAATAACTAAGAAATTAGCTTAGTTCGGATCCTTAGGCTAGGGCTCTTCGGCTTGGGCAGATCAAGAGAGATCTTTGGATCATTGAGCATTTTCAGATCTAGAGATCAGCAAAGGGCATTCTTCGGTAATAGGAGCTATCTTCATGCTTGGCTTGTCTAACTAATTATGGTTAAGATCAATCAACTCTTTTACAAGAGTTTAAACTCGCTCTGAGTTATCAATTCGTTCAGAGTTTCAAACTTACCACGCAAGTCCTCCACAACGTCAAATCCTGAGGAGGAGATACCGTTCCAGTGAATCAAGACGTGCGGATCGTCAATGAGAAGCAAACTCGACGTAAGCATTCGAGGGAGGCATCTCATCGCTACCGTGAAGAACCCAGAATTAAATAAAGGGGAGAATCCAGATCAATTCTCTTCTCTTTTGTAATTAGAAAATCCAATTGTAATTGAGATCAAAGGAATACAAATTAATTTTTCTTCATTTCTTTTTACTACAAATTTTCTACCAAACACTTGCCTATTGAGGTCATTTTCCCAGCCGTCCAGCTAGCTTACGGGAAGAAGCTTTCTCTGCAGGGCCGGCCCTAGGGGCAGGCGGGAGAGGCCTACGCCTAGGGCCCCCAAAAAACAGGGGCCCCCCATGTAATTTTATATATATATATATATATATATATATATATATATATATATATATAT